>OZ026622.1:59078258-59303258 GCA_964020975.1 Hermodice carunculata | reverse complement strand
ACTGAATGCTTAAGTCAAAATAAGATCGTGTATTGATCAAAATGAATGCAGTTGTGAAGGTTAAGTACTTCCTGACTGATTCCTTTGTGATATAACGTATTGTATTGCAATATTACGACACATTCATGTATGCTGTGGTGCTGCCTTGGTCTGTGTCATTCAACAAGGAGGAAACCATTGTGAACGGACAGATCGCTGTATCCAGCATGGCAAATGCATTGTTTGAGCGAAAATAAAACCTTAGGTAAAATGAACTTTTTTAAAAAGTCGTGGTCATGTTCTGCAAATTCTCTAAGAGTTTGATACAAAAAGGATCGTCATTTTGCTGGTCAAAGATTTTGGCTGCCTATTTATATGTATGCCGTCATATTACTGGCACATTTGTGTACATTCGCAGTGCCACATATTGCTTCGAATATAAGACTGACCAATGCCTGATGCACCGTACTAAATTGAACATACAAGTTACAAGAGAGAAGAAATGACAATTTTAATTCTTTTCACGGTATGTTAGGTGTATCAAGTTTGCAGTTTTGTTATGAATAGCTTGCTACTTTTACAAGTGATATGACATACCTTTGCTTTGCGCACGGTATTTTAAAATACCAATATCATTAATTTAAAGGCTCTAGTTTAAGAGAAAGCTATAACATTCCTTGTTTATGTCCTGTTCAGCATTGTAACTCTCTTGCATTCGAAGTAACTATCTTGCCGCCTAATTAGTGAATATGCGTGTGTTATTCAGTATGTCATTTAATTGGTGAATAGTCGTGTGTCATTCAGTGCGCCACCTGATTTGTGAGTAGCCGTGTGTCAATCAGTACATCACCTGATTGGTGAATATCCGTGTGTCATTCAGTATGCCGCATGATTGGTAAACGGTCTTGAGTCATTCAGGATGCTCACTGATTGGTGAGTAGCCATATGTCAGTCAGTAAGCCACTTGATTGGCGAATTGCCGTGTGTCATTCAGGAACCCAACTGATTAATGAATAACCGTGTGTCATTCAGTATGTCATCTGATTGGTGAATAGCCGTGTATCATTCAGTACCCCCACCTGATTGGTGAATAGCTGTGTCTCATTCAGTATGTCACTTGATTGGTGAATAGCCGTGTGTCATTCAGCATAATATAAGCAAAAGCTTGTGTGCATCATAACCATACATGCAAATATGGAATTTGGACATCAGCCCTCATTTAAAAAGCATACCTGGGAAATTAAGGCTGCGAAACATGCTTGATGGTTTCCCGCTGATGACCTGTTAATGAATTAATTTGGCTGTTGAAGCCTAGGACTTTCTAAAGTTTGAATCGAACGTAATAGTATGCCAACTGATTTATTGGTTTAAACTTAGACTGTGACTGGAACGGCTATGGAGCGTAGAGAAATTGGAATGCGGTATTTTGGGGGTTGAGAACTACACGGAACATGTGGCACTGTTACTCCTGTTTGTATAATTCAGTGTGCCACCTAATTGGTAAATAGCCGTGTGTCATTTGTATGCCTCCTGATTGGCGAATGGCCGTGTCTCATTCAGGAAGCTACCTGATTGGTGAATATCGGTGTGTCTTACATCATACCACGACATGAGTCCCTTTAACGACCAGCATCAGCAGCATGTATATGCCCCCCCCCACGTAACTACTCCACCAAATTGCTTGTGCACGTGCAAACAATTGCTACTACTGCAACTGCTGCCACAAACATTACTACTAATGATAACGATAATGATGATGATTATTATTATTATTATTATCCTTATCTTATCAACTTATTCATTTACCCACAACAGGAAAAAAGGAGTAAGCAAAAGCTTGTTTACATCATAGCCATGCTAAACTGCAAAACCTGGCATCTGGGTATGAGCCATATGTATTCGACTGCAGACTATTTAGAAATGTAGACCATTACTCCTGGGACCTGCATACAATTTATATGCAGGTCCCAAATACAGGTCAATCAAGAATTGCCCAACAGGTACTTCTGAGAAGTCAAGTAAACCACTCCAGAGTATTAAAAAAGTAAGACTTTGAACCTTTAGAAGCCATTTTCGACAGCATTGGCTAGCAAGCTAAAAGTTTTTAGCAAATACTATCTAAAAATCTAGCTTATACCGTCATTTTGTTTACGCTGCTAATAAATTATATTTTGGTCAGTAATACATTTTTCAAACGAGTTGCTGTTTTTAAACGGCATGATAGGATCTGATGGCAAAACCCGTCGTTTACATGGGAAGAGGAAAGCGACAAATTGTCTTACTTATTGGGAGTGACATCTTTGTTATAATTACTAAGACTCTGGTTACAATTCAAGCTACTAACCTGCCACAGGGGAATTCCATGTGCTGGGAAATGTGATTTCAGATATGGTATGCGGAACATTCAGCGAATATAGAAATCTAAAAATACACATTCGCATACAGATACAGATTTTATTTGAGTTATGCCCATGCGGCTCATACAATATGCAAATATGTATACACATCAGGCAAAAAAAAAAGAAAAGAAATAAAGTTACAAGTAAAGACAAACTACAAGAGTGTAAGTGTATGAGCTTAAGATGGGTGGCATCTAATACAGGATCCAGTTATACCACTGGGTTTTGTGTGTGATGTACAAGATACATACAAGCCAAGCCAGAAGTATATTGTAAGGGGCCGACGAAGATGACCACTTCTACGTGCACGCCCTCTTGGTCCCAAAATATTGGTACACAAATTACGTTACCGCTTTGACAATACGTGCATACACGCTACAATATATTTTGCCACAAGTACAAGCTGCTTAGAAACGGCCACAACCAACAGAATTAACGTGTTCTGATTATGCTGTGATTGGATCTTAAACCGTTAGTATCATTTTGCACAGTTAAACGTAATCTAAATTGCGATGTCTTTGTGTCATTTTCACTTGAGAAGTGTGATAAAAAATTTGGGATGTTACAAATACTTTGTTTCCTTCCCACGGCGCAAAATTGGCCCCAAAATTATAATTCAGATAATAACAGAAACAATCGCAATAGACACTTACATAGGATTAACTTTATTTTAGTTTACCTCTTGTCATGGTATCTACGTCACTGATTGAATTACTATCGCTACTCAGTCGACTTTTCAGCCTTGATAGACGTACACTTGCCTATTAAGCATACAAATCTGCATGTTTTTAGTCACAATCACCGTACATATAATACGGAGCTTGTTTCATTTTGGAGGTAAACCATAGAATGGCGTCTGAATAATACGTTTGTCCGACACATTAAGACGGAGTCCAAGAAACGTCAAGCATTGAGAGAGAGAGAGAGAGAGAGAGAGAGACAGATAGACAGACAGGGATAGAGAGAATGAGAGCTCTCCACCTCTATTATTTCCGACGCCCGCAAATGAAGATACAGAGAAAAGTTCTAAATTCGTTCCCTACACATATTTACTTTATGAAACAAGAGAAAAATATATATATATGCATGCCATGATGGTACCATAAAGCCCTGAGGGACAAAGACAAAACTTTTACAAATTATATTCTGGAGGAATAATATGTATTACATTACAACGAAAAATATTGAGTGTGAACGGAGTATCATTTTGTTGACAAATAACAATTTATTCGCACACAATATTTTCTTCCCATAAACAGTGTTATATTCCCTGTGATGTCCCCTCGTGAAGATACACTTACCTGTCGTAGAAGTTAACAAAATCAGGATGAGTAAAATCTTCCAGGTCGAGATAGGCATGGCAGTCGGGGTTTATACTGCAGGCCTGAGACACAAAAGCAGGAGTTTTATCACAAGTCCTTTAAATGGGGGAAGCAATGATGCTTAACACGGAAGAATGTTTGCTCATAACCAAAGAAAAGCAAACCTTATTATCTCCTACTCTCAATTCTGTGCCTTATTCATTTCCATACCTTTTGAGACAAGCAAATGCCTTATTAAGTTCTACACTGTGCAAGGCTAATATGTCCCTTAGTATATTCTAAACCGCCTAGACATACATATACCTTACTTCCTATGCCATCGGAGGCCATTATGAACATTATTTTCTGCCACACGGTCAGCGACACGTGTGTATCGTACCTTCCTCTACACAGCCAAAGACAGATATGTACCTTATCTGTTACACCTTTGTAGACAGCAATATCCCTTAATATTTATGTGTGTGCTGGTTTTCAGCATTAGGAGAATAGGAACAGAAAATGACGCTAATTTGTGTATAACTGCAATATCCTCTTCACAATGCCAAATGATACCTGGCACTCCTTTATTTCCCCACGTTTCCATAAGCTATAAATGGTAACAGTAGTCTTCATAGTTACCGTAATTGTTCCAAGTTAACACGCACATTTGAGTTCAATGCCTGTCATCCTGCTGGCTATAAGCGTATAAACGCAATGCAAATGAAATTCATTTCTTAATCATATTCAAGGCCGTCTCAGACAAGCAGATGCCATTTCATCGTCAAGCCCATCTGACACAGGTGTGCATTTCATTGTCTTCTACAATATCAGTGAAAGAGGCCTAACCATCTGCAAGACCGTCTAAGACAGGTATGTACTTTATTATCTTTTTCTCCATAGTAGATAACTATGTGCTTTGTGGTCTTCTACACGATCGGAGTCATGTATGCATCATTTGCTCCGTAGGAGACAAGCATATACACTTTATTATTGAGACAGGTATGCATTATATTTTCTCTTAAAGCGTCTGGGGCATGTATGTTTCTTGTCTTTGTAATCTATTACATAGTAGAAGATAGTTATACAATGTATTATAATTTCTACTGTAGGAGACAGGTAAGTACACTGTTAGCTTCTACGCATTCCGAAACGTGTGTGCCTTAACTTCTCGGTTGTAGGAGAAATATATATCGTTTTCTTTCCCTCTGCACCGTCTCATACACGTATGTTCCTTATGCATCCTGAGCCGCTCCGACAGGTATGCATCTTATTAGCTTCTAGGCCATAGAAGACAGGTATGTCCTTTATTATATTTTACCCCCACAGGATACAATAATATACTTTGCCTTTTGTTCCCAAAAATGACGTCAAGTGTTTGTTTGTATAAACTGCACATAGTTTAACTGTCCAGCTGATCAGTTAGGACTGTAAAACATTACAACAATATGGACGAATAGAGCTGTCGTGCACAGGATACAGAGTAAAACTAATCTGTCGACTTAAGCCTACCTAACTTTGTGAGAACTGACAATCTCAGTTTCTAAAATAAAATTAACAGTGTTATGTGTTGAAGAAATTTTATCTAAAACCATACCTCGTGCGCTACACACAAAAAATAAGGAAAGGCTATACGAGCACTGAGTTCAGTGAACTTTATATGCCAGCCATGGCATTAAAACTAAATGTAGGCCAGTTTCCTGTATGACTTGTTGATAGTGTATATAGTCCATGCTGTGCCAAATAGTACGATAGATATATTGCGTATCTCGGAGTATGCATGCAATGCTAATATTGACCGAACTTTCCTTTTAAGTACGAATATACATACATGCATTTAACACTAGTATTACAATTCAAGAAATTCATGAAACATGATTACCTTGCTGTTGCAGTGTGAATTGGTGTGTATCTAATGAAAGTATCAACAGTTTAAACGAAGGATAAGAAGGGTCACAGGTTAAAACTAAAGGATATTCTTCAAGCAAAGATGTCATATTGACACAATCATCAGCGTTTCCTCGAGGTATATTTGTTGACTCTGTTTGACATTTAAGTGGAAATACTAAAAGATGAAATTTGTTTATCGCGCAACCCAGTACTATCAAAAATGTTTGATGCAGGCGTATGCGCAAACACCAGGTTGTGGTCATCCAGAGTCAAATGGATATAACACTTCCATCCCTACAGGACAGAAGTATTCAATTAAGTGAGAATTAAGTCTCAGTCCTTGGCAAATAGGCTGCCACTCCATACCATGTGATAATATTTTGAAACTTCTTTTGGATTATCGCAAATGTTATTTATGTCAAATCTGTAACAATATAAATATTGCTCTTTCAGAAATACCACTAGCATACAGCAATGTGCCTTACATATCTAATCTTGTTGCGTGCAAAGAGAATGAATCATCGGACTTACTGGGCACTCTAGACCAATCCACTCCATTAACGGTTGCCCATGGCATCCTTCCCCGATGATGTTTACGTCTAACAAGTCTCACTCAAAATGATCTATTACACTGATAAAACGGAAAAAGACTTATTTACGCGAAAAAGGATTAGTTGATTTGTTGAAGTATTTACCTTTAAATGCTGTTGTTTGGGTTCAACGGACTGTGTGCCTGACCAGTCGGTTACAACCTGTGCATCAAACAGATCAAAATAATTATATTGTAAGTGTGGCGACAAACCTGAATTGTATTTTTAGCTCTGAATAACTTATCGAAAAAGACAGGGAGTCTTACTATGTGATTAAAGACACAGATACCCACCCATGGTCCTTCATAAATTACGATAAAAAGGTACATTTTTTCCTGAGAAATCTTGACTGACCGTCAATTCATGAGTGATGATTTACCAAGACAGCCGGTTTAGTATGGCAAGAAATAACCCATATTTTTTTCTCGTCTGTGCACACAACAAATTGTCCAAAGACATACCACATTCATGAGCCAAGTACCTCGCTGCATCTATTCACTTGTGTTATAATATCTGTCGACCGCGGTATGTCATGGAATGATACGACCAATGGTAATATTGGGGGAGTGCGCGCAAGTCATACTGAGAAATAATTGCAACCTGGCCGATAACCGTGTAGCGGACGAATGACTAAATTTTGTACGATTTTTGGTGAATATGTCTTTCAATCCAGTGCAGACACATATAAATGGTATCTTATATTTTGATTGATAACAGCATTCAAGGATACACCTTGTTTTTATGATACTACTGAACTGGGGAGTCACTTGGCGTACTACGCGGTACGATATCTTAATTTCAACGCAACTGCAATGGGATATTTCGCTTTCCTACACAGACAATATCCGTCTTGAAGTACCAATTGAGCTACTGATGTGACATTATTCGGAATATTTACCAGAGGGTCAGTTAGTGATCCCTTGAGTACAAGACCGCAGATATGGTTTGGATTGATGTCCAGGGCCTTCTGAGCATCTTTGATCGCCTAAGCAAGATAAAGTTATATGTTTCTGATCGAAATACAAATTTAATTTGTCTGATTTATTGTACTTTTCTTGATTATATATCAGGAATATTCGTTAAACTAAGCACCAAGATAATTATTTACCCATTTTATATAAAATCAAATATGTGATTATTTATGGCTTGAAGAAGGGTTTAATACTTTTTTTTATGTATTATAGGTACATTTACAGCTTGAAATAACAAACAATACTCTATCTCCTATCATGTTTCTTATGCGATAAATGAATTGAAGAACAACACCGGTATTGTGCGTGTGCAATAAATACCTCGGACTTGTTTCCCAATGTACTCCATGCGAGTGCCCTAATACAGTACACATCCTGTAAAATCAAGTCATCATTATTTATTTAAATATTACTTAGTAACCAATCGGCTTTCAGAAAGCGGGTGACCCGACCGTTTTAATCTTTTGATTGGCACCCAGCTTCGTTATGTGAATAATGCGGTATGGTAAGATACAGTTGGAGTGTTAAAAACTAGCTCACAATTAGCACCATTGTTGCAAATATTTGTAAGTCGGATGATATTGCTGGTACGTTGCAGACTTCTGTTCACAAGATCAGTTGACTGACTTTGGCCCATACGAAGCATACTCAGATCGGGCAACCTATTGAACAATCTATGATGACACTATGGACCATAAGGGGGTCTTGAGAATAATTGCTTGCAAATGTTTCTCTTATTCGCAAACCTCTGATAGTTTTAAGATTACCCAACAGGTGGCACTTACATTATTACGCTAACATCCAAAGAGATGATTAGATTGTTCATTATCGCGTACTGACAGTCACCAAAATGATCCTTTGTTATTGATTGTGCAGAGTTTGAATGGCTGACCTTGCTATTAAAGAATACCATTGCTGTATGCATCATGCTGGTTTTCAAACATTTCCTAAACCTCAAATAAATTGATAATTACACAAACAATGCCCATGACTATGGTATGACGCCACCATTACGTCAATGACATATAGGTATACTGATTCATGAACTTCTTTATATGACACTGTCCACATTCTTGACAGGCATTTCTTTGCACTTGCTTTATGATTTGAGCCAGTCCATGATCAAAGCATATTGTTCTATTAGTATTGTTTCATTACATAAACATATATAATTCGTGATGCTATTGTAGGGTAAGCCAAACATCAGGCAACCTTGCGGCATGACTTACAGTTTGGATCACGAGTTTCTCAGGTTAACGGCTAAATATTGGCTTAACTCTGTAAACCAATAGATTTTACTAGTTAATTTTGCTATCACGTTTTGAGAGAGATGTGACCTTGTAACAACCAAATTGTGTGTGTGTGTGTGTGTGTGTGTGTGTGTGTGTGTGTGCTTTGTTATTTTATTTTATTTTTGTTTTGGCTTTGTTTTCTATTTATTCATTTCCTATTTAATTTGGACAAAAATGTCTCTATGCTAATATGAAAATGTATAGTAAACATAGAAATGGTCTCATTCCTTCTGTCGCTGATCCTTGTTTAACCTTTTGCCAACAGCTAATGCAAGATACTTGAAAATAAGAATGGTAAAAGATTTACATTATTAGCTGATTAGTGCTTTCGTGTACTGGTAGAACCATTTCATGACAAAAGTTCTATTTAAAAGAAGGAGTATGCACTTGCGAAAGTTCTGCACTGTGTTTAGTGCGTTGCCTTGATAGTTTTGTATAACAGGGTACTGGTCTGTTTTAAACGGCTCTCTGCTTTCCAACAGCATTGCATGTATGTATTCACATACCGGTATATACTTGTTATTGCTTGTACTAACAACTGTTGTATCTGTATTTTTTTCACCACGGTCAGTAAAAATTACTACTACTGCACGTACCGGGTTGGTACTATCCAAAACCACCGACTTTTCAGCATCCTTCATACAATTTTTGAGGTCACCTAACAGCGGAAAAAGAAATCAATTTGTGTTATAATATGAACTACAACGGCGAATCACATTGCGGACTGATATATCCATTGATGCGGCACTAATATGACATGACCCCGGAGGAACATAAAGGTGAACAAAAACATAAACATGATTCTAAACAAAAAAATTAACACCTTTACACGAAAGAACTTCCTGCCCAAACATTGAAAAAAAATCTTTTTCTCAAGAACTATATTTTATGTGTTAGTGTCTTTGATTACCGTTAGACTTCATCATTTGTTACGGTTGTTCTGTTTAACATGTTTTATTCCCACTACAGCAAAGTTGTTCTGAGTGACTTAGTCAGATTTGAACAGTTTTGAGACAGATTTTAGACTGACATTTATTCAGATAAATGTAAATATAAGTATTGAACGCTCACATTTCGATTCACATGGACAAAATGACTGACAGCCCCTTCAATCATTTCGTCCATGCGCATCGCAATCCGGAAGTTCAATTCTTAAGTGCAGCTCCATTATCTGTCTTAGTGCCAATTTTTGGCTCAGTCAACAGCTGTACTTAGCATGCGTTTGTGCATTGCACCTGAAACACTCCTCGGGAGCCTGTTGACCTGGATCATTCTTGGTCCTTGCGACTGTAAGCAATGCTGGTACTGCAGAAAAGGGTGATTTTACCCAAAAATATTAATCTGTTAGCGTTGTGTTAATTCAGAGGAGATCAACTTTGGTCAAAAGTACCAATGGTAAGGTCAAGCTTTACAGCTTGTGAGCCAGTGTGTGGCAGGGTATATTTACCTGAACTTAAAATGAAAATTGAGCAAAAAATATAGGACGTCTCTGTTGATAATATTTTACGACAGGCTATGAACATTTGACTTCGAATGGATCAACACTCATTTAATTTCCAGGTAAAATCTGCATGCTATAGTACAATAAGACTCATTCAACCAAAAATGATATATCGGATAGAGCGTTAAATAATTTTGACTTCAAGAGCAAATTCTTCAATGCTGTGTCTACGGTTAAGTTCACACTTTACCGTATTTGCCGTAAGCATAAGCTCTCCTTGCGTGTAAAGGTGTCATCAAACAGGAATTAGAATGACATCCAGCAAGACACCCGTTCTGAAAAAAAAATCATTTACACATAGATTATCATTGTGTTTTGGTACGCGTGGTAATGGCAAACACGAGTTACCGAGTGACAACTGCCACTCTTATAAGCACAGACATTTATGTACAACAACATGGTGATAGAACTGTGGTATAATTGGGCACTATTGCAGGAGCTTAAAGTTTCACCAAGTATACCACATGCTCCATCATCTTTATAGTTGATATCGTCATCAGCCAAGCTGCCTATACAATTGAATATGGTAGTAACAGTTCGGTTTTGATGTCAAGGAGACAGCGCTTGGGTAACACGACTCATGCTTGAGTTTGTTGAGCCTGACTTCTGTTCTGAAATCGGGGCGAGCTGGAGTCCATAAATCTGTAAAGGCTTGCTGACGGGCCATTACTTGTCTGCAGTTTGGGGTTTAAATTCTAGTAGGTTGGGATGAAATTCGTGTTTGCTGTGCTGTATATGGTTACGGACATTAGAGGTGCTAAAGGTTCCCAGGCGCCAGATAAGTCGTTTAAGAGTTTTGGGTGTTTTCAAATCCTTTCGCCCTTAAATCGACCAAAACCGCTTGATGGCTACATATCGCCTGCTTCAATGTTGTTGACAACTTCCAACAGCAATAAGAGCAATTTGAATAAGATAAACTTATCAACATAGCATGCTCCGAGTCAAGAGCAGGAAAGTTGTAGATTTAAATAGGAACGAGATTTTAATTTCTAAAATAAAGTCGTAAAAATGCCCTGGAGTATTAAAGACGAGCCGATCAAGATACAGTGTTCAATTATTAAATAATAAGGAACGACATGCAGTCTGCACAAGATTTAACTGTCTCCTTTCATCTTAGAAACGAATCAATCAATGGACCAAAGTGTTACAAATTCCCCAGATGGTACAAATTGATTCAGTGTTACATTTGCCGTATTGTACGCCCTCCCTGCGCTCTCTCTCTCTCTCTCTCTCTCTCTCTCCCTCTCTCTCTCTCTCTCTCTCTCTCTCTCTCTCTCTCTCTCTCTCTCTCTCTCCCCCCCCCCCCGCGGACCGATTACTCTAGTACCTTGGGTATGAGCACCGAGTTGATGGCCCTGGTGTACTGGGAGGCGGCTCTCCTTGCCTCGCCCACGTGCTGTAAGGCCATGCCGAGATGATAGTGACACTCATAATGCTGACGGCAAAAACAAACAGTCAATCCATATTACAATGTGAACACAGTGGTGGATGTATTTTGCAAAAGTTCCATAGCAGATACAAATAACATGTCGTTTTATAAATTGCCAACATTTTAAGAGCAGTTGGTTGCTTTTGTAGGCATGAGGCCACATTTCATCATGCAATAACTTTCTACATGATTATGAAATAAATAGGGAAAAAAGAATGCTTTGACAACTCTCTCGCTCTCTCTCTCTCTCTCTCTCTCTCTCTCGCACAATAGCGCTAATATAAGTTTCCTCTCTCTCTCTCTCTCTCTCTCTCTCTGTCTCTCTCTCTCTCTCTCTCTCTCTCTCTCTCTCTCTCTCTCTCTCTCTGTCTCTCTCTCTCTCTCTGGATATAAGTTACCAGTGCAACTCTCACTACAATGAGCCAATTTTGTCAATCACAGCATAGGATATGATCACCAGGCAGCCACCTCATGCCATCGCAAGTGATTTGACCATTCGGCACCTTCAAAGTTGCTCTCTACATTCTACTGCAAATTGCTATTTTGTTATGGCAACACACCAGGCTGTGTTTGTGAATGAATTAACTTTAGAATTGTCCATATGTCTCACAAAACACTTTTAGATTGTCCTATCAAAGCTGTGCAGTGCTCCTGTGCCACCACGTTACATTTTCCTGGGTCGCTCTCCAAGCGACACCTTGTGGGGGAGGCTGTACAACGAGGTCAGAAGCGCTGTATTATATTCACTGTCCAGCCCTACATTTGAAGAGTTAACGATTTATGTTAAGTGAGCAGTGACTTTCACTATCTGATACAAATAACCCTTCATTCATATGTAAAGTGAGACAACGTATACATTCTGTGAAAGCTAACAAACTGAAGATTCGGTTAATTACTATTTTATAGTACTAGTTGACGGCAATGTTTACATATCAATTGCACAAAAGGCCATCTTTTATTGTTTATTTGATTAGAATCTATTTACCCAGGGTACCCATTCAGTGTAGGACTGTTCTCTCACAGGATACTGCCACAAGTATTCAATGTACAATAAAAGTAAAACACTCTATCGGTAGTATAATAAAACATAAACAATATTTACAATCACTACTACCTACTTCGAATAACATCAAGTAAAATAAAATGCGCCGTATCGACCTTCAAATTCACAAATATCATTATTTATCTTATAACATCCAGAAGACTCTTAAATATCCTGGTACCATCATAGAAAAAGGATCTTTTATAAGTTTCTTTGTGAGGGAAAGGCCAATGAACAGTTTAAATAGAAATAAATATTGTTTCATAAACATTAAGGTTTCTCAAAAATCAATTTGGTCACACAGATAATTTGGAGCAAGTCCTTTGATACATTTAAACATCAAAATTGTTGTGTGAAATATTCTCCTTTCTTTAATTGATTGCCACTTTAATTGTCGGACCAAATCTGAAAGTTTATATAGACATTACCAGTGATTATCCTAGCTAAAGTATTTTGTAAGACCATCATAATTTTTCACAAATATTGATTCACTTCATTCAAGTTTGAAGATAGGGGCCTCAAATCTGCAATATACTAAAACGTAGGCAATGAAACAAAGTAGAATGTGTCTCAGATATCTGAAATTTGGTACTGTTTTGACATCAAAGTCCGTTAAAAGTAGCTTTCCCTTGATTTGTTATCATTCCAACTTCAAACATCCATATCTCATATACAGCAACAACAATTATTGGAAATCTGGGACACGCTTTGTTCATTTGCAGTGTGTTCTACAGTTTATCATACATGCAATGCAAAAATACATGAAAATGTACCAGCCCAATCAAAAATTTATGTCAAAGAATGGTAATCACTTAGCTAAACTTTTATAATTGCTGTGTGAACTCTGCCTCCGCAAAACATGAACAAAGTTATATCTTTAGCTTCTATGCTTTCGAAAAATGTATACTTCATTGCACTTTGTAGATAAATTAACATTGTAATATACAGAAACGAATCAGCCAGTACCGAGATCACTGATAGCCTAACGTTTGTCCTTAAGGTGTTTTGGTTTTTTTCTGCCATAAGGAGAATGTGACTAACCAGCATGCTGTACCAGACTGGTGGCTCAAAATATGGGGGCAAGTTCTCCTTGCTGAGCATGCGTAAAAGTCGCCTGTAGTTATTAATCACCTGAAATGGAAGTAAATAATTACGCATAAAATACTTTTTTTTTATCTGCAAAAGCTGGACTGAGCATGGTGCGTAGGGACCCATAGTCAGTGAATTCTCTGCAATATTTAGCTTATATAGTTTACCTTCATATTATGTATTCTTCATAATTCACTTGACGTGGCAGCAGTGTTAATGTAAGGAAATATAATGTACATTGGAAAGATAATATGACCATTTCCCTCAGCTAATAACTAAACGGCAATACACTTGAAATCATAACATACCCGCCAGTCCGTACTATTATTATGATATGTATTGTCATGTCCAATAGAATATGTTCAAACTAATGCTTTTCTTTTCGCCATTATTATTATTATTATTATTATTATTATTATTATTATTATTATTATTATTATTATTATTATTATCATTATCATTATCATTATCATTATCATTATCATTATTATTATTATTATTATTATCAGTATCATCATTATCATTATCATTATTATTATTATCTATACGCAAAATTAAACAGCAATTGCATTTTCAAAGTAGCGATAAGAGAGCTTCTCTTCAAGTTCAAACAATGATGGTCCAAAATCAGCTGCTTCTGCCTGGTGTGGACAGGCATGCCGCATTTGTCAGAAAGGCAGCTGTCGCATGGCGCGTTAAAGAAGTATAAAAAAAATAAAACACGAAAACAAAACAAATTCACCAGCGTTGTAGGGGATGAGCCATGAATGGGAAATAAATAAAAAATAAAATATTTTTTGCGTAGAAATTATCCAAAATCATCACATGGATCAACATTAAAAACTATTCACATCTGACACCATATTCTGGATTGTAAGAGTATTCCTGAAATTGGAATTTCAATATATACCGGACTGCACGACTCGCTTCCTTTTGCACGGAACGTTAACTCTTTCATGTGTGCGTGCGATCTCTTTACAAATTGGTCCATGGCATTTTCTCGTGAAATGCCATATTTACATGATAGCATGTCATACTAGGGTATTATAACCTTCTCAACAAGGAAACAGCATTTTGTCATATTGATCAGGGAAAAAGAGAGAAAATATATTTAAAAACAACATACCACATGGCAATTGGCTATCTGAGACATGTGGCAAATTACATGTATCTCGCTTGTGTTTTATCTCGTTGTAACAGCCCGCATATCGGTATTATGTAAATCCACAAGAAGAAAAACTGTGTATGAATATATATTATATACCGTAATATATCTCTTAAATAACATATTTTCTATATTTGCGATTACATTTATTTGTCATAGTTGGCTCACTGAATTGTCATGTCGGACATACCAGTTATGAGCTGGGAAGCCAGTTTCCAAAGTTAGCAGTATTATCAAAACACTTGTGCAGAGTTTTATGCCATAAGGAAAATGTGACTAACCAACATGCTGTTCGGGACTTATGGTGGCTCAAAATTTGGTGGCAAGTTCTCATTGCTGAGCATGTGCAAAAATCGCCTTAACGTTAAGCGTTGTTGTCATTATGAGGATAGGCAAACTTATATGTAGGACCCATGAAATTGTTGAAACGTATTGTAAATACCAAATTTGTTTGAACAGACATTTTACATCTCATAGCAGGGGCTGCCGGTTTATCGAACCTAAGTAAGGCTGTCTGAATTCGCGGACTGAGACTTCATAAATTTGATCATAAATATACAGGCATACAGAAAATATACATACATTTACAGGTGGCTAGTAGACTCACATTATAGCCACAATGGGCGCTACCATGGGAGCCAGCCAAAATACTAAAATATGCGAGTCAACGTTCGCGTGCACAAGCTAGATATAATCAACAATCATTCAGTTTCATTATTGATCTCTTTAGCTCAGGTGAATGCTCTTTGGAACACTGCGCTGCTGTCATTGCGCAGTTTTAACCCTCTGGGGACTAGGGGCAAGAGCTATAATGGGCGTGTTCGGGGGATGGGAGGTATTGCGCCCATGTTGCGCCGAGGAAGGCTGTAGGCCAATCGCCATTTTCGCTGTCAGCGAAAATAGAAACAAACTGTATTTACGACCGGAGTATATGTGGAAATATTTTATTAGAAAAAGATCAATGCAAATATATGGGTGTTATGTCCCGTAGGATTAATTTCATTCAAAAACGTCATGGCAACACCTAAACAGAACATATTTTGCCGTTGCGGTTTAACTGAAAGATATATTTTGATAGAGGTCATATGCCTTGTCAATACGCCTGAACTGCTGCAGTCAAAAGTAAAATAAACCAGACATGGCGAAAATGACTGTGAAATTACAGTATTTGTGTACATATGTATGAAACACTTCATCATAATATGAACATTTTAATTTTTCTATCGTATTATAATTGTCTATCCTATGTGCATCAGTCGTTTAATATATTTGTTGAGTTATGTCATGGAGGTAGAAAGGGTTACATCCATGGATATATATTGTCATCGACGTCGATCTGGACGCCATCTCAAATAATTGTTTCTGTGGTGTATGTGACACAATATCTTTGAAATTATAAGCGACCGTGACTGTCGCACACTCAAGACAAGATGTCCAACCATGGACTTAGTTAGCTATACATTTGAGTGGCTTACCAGAGGTCGACAACAGGCCAACGTACTTTGTGTTGTGTTGTTGTGCTCTGCATGGATGCCGCAAAAGCATTGTATATAACTGAGAGCATTCGAGACAACTATTTCTCCTATGTCTGAAGCTTCCTAAATGGGTTTTCCTGTATGAGTATTAAGGATACAGTTTTAATTGCAATCTTTCATTTGGTTTGTCACTGGGTTCAAGTAGGAGATAAACCAATCAGAGGCCATGGTGAATTAAAAAAAATACCGACTCCCCCCAACTTTCAAAATGCCTCGTTTTCCAACGTATTGCTCCAATAGAACTTCGATTTGGCCCGTATTTGCCTTTTTTTTTAAACACAGGAAAAAGAAAATCCAGTATTGGTGGTCCATTGGAGATAATGCTGGGATCCCTTGTTGTCGGATTTTCATGTTTTGCACGGCAAAGCCACGCGAAAACATGAAATTCCAAGAGCTCGTGATATCAACGTTATTTTCAATAGGCCATCCATACTGGATTCTCTGACATCAGCAGTACAGTATGTTGTTGGCACAATACACAAAAAATCATGTGGGAAATCATGAAAAAACATCCAGTTTCCGCGTTACCAATTATATATGTATGTATGTATGTATGTGTATATATATATATATATGTATATGTATATATATATATATATATATATATATATATATATATATATATATATATATATATATATATACGTGTGTGTGATAAGCACGAAATATAAATATTGTTCTCAGAGTTTTCCTCCTTTCGTGTTTTACAACAATAAGTACGTCTCCCACTACTGCTGAAGATGGTTGGTTCCGAATTCCAAAAGTATTTCCCTGATACATAAAAATCGAGAATTTGAAGAGTGAAGGAGAATTGTTCCTGATAAAGAAAAAAAACCCAGCAAATTCTGACAGGGTTTATCTCATTTGATTTTAGGCAGCAATTCTAAGACTTTTTGCGTTTTGAAAAAGGTATTATATTCATTCATTTTTTCTGACCGCTCCATGGTTCGATCGTGTATGTGTGTGTGTGTGTGTGTGTGTGTGTGTGTGTGTGTGTGTGTGTAGTTTTTTCTGTGAGAGGTTAGTGTAAAGCATAATACTTTATCGGCGAAATAAAGAAACGTACCGTTAAATCATTACAATTCATTCACGAATTACTTGAATGGTAAATTATAAACGCTTGAGCCAGCAGGAATTTATCGTTCATACTACAACTTCGTATAGTGCTCTTGCATCATTATGTTCAGCTTTGTTGTTTGGTTGAACAAATTCATACAAAGTCACCGGCCGATTTTCAAAAGCTGTATGTGCATTTAATTTGAATTGCAGTCCAATATCATATTACAGTTGATAGAGGTTAATCTTATCTACCGTTTGATATTTATCAATACTGACCCAATGCCACCGTTGTGTTGGTGAATGAACAGACTGACATGGCGGTTGCCCCTGTGTTCGTGTAATCAGTTTTATCAATTTTGACTTAACAAATTACTGAATATTAAGTTAGAAACAAGTTCACTTGTGTCCAAGTGCATTTACCCTGTGTTAGTATGTGTAAAAATAAATGAACACGGTAATGCGAGAGCGTGTCATCAGTTATCTATGCAGATTCCTTACCAGGGCAGTAATTGCATAATGTAAGAAGACCGTATTTTATTGACCGCGCTATACGAAGCAAACACAGGCATCCATGTACATTATAAATAACTGATTTATTCTTACCTGCGGCCACCTTCGTGACCGTTCATTGGTCATCGCCTCCCGCAGAATCCTCGTCGCCACGACTGCCAAGTCCCTGTAACTCGAAAAAGACACTGTGTCCTCGCTAGGGTAGGATGAACTGGCCATTAGCTCTGCTTTTTGCAATAAAAAAATGACTCCAACCGTTACAATTCCAACTAGGTCTCAGTATAGGTCAAAGGCTGTGCGAACATACGCATCAAACTTAGATATCAGGCCCGATTGTGATCAATAATGTATTTATCCTGCCCACGGTAAATTTGTTTCCCGAAGCGGTAGTCTCATATTAAATTGCATAAAATAAGAAATCGATCTAAAAGGTAATCGTTTGTTCGATTACTATTAAAGGTCTGTTATTGCCATGGTGCGCTTTGGTCTAAGTGATATATTAAGCGCTTGTCCGCACATTACTGGTTACTGTTATGCGGCCATCGTTTGACGCTTGACCCCGATCAATAGCCTCACTTGCATTTATTTGACATCTTTTGTTAAGGGAATCCCAGAAGTAAATATTATTCCCTAATGTTTACCGATTTTGGTTGAGTTATATTTGGCTGTTTAACAGTGAAAGCATGGTGTATGAAACGACCACATTACCTCCACTTTGAGCACGCCGGCCTCAGAACAGATTTAGAACATGAATGTGACGCAGGGAAACGACGGAGTTCCATGATGTTATGTCAACAAGATATTGTCATTACCACTGATTGTCTCCGGGTGACCCTCGGGTAATTTATCATGGTACCATATGAATGCTTCTTTTCACTCTCCCAGGTGCTCGACTCTCTAGGCAGTTTAGCTATTTCAATACAACACATCTTTTACTGTAATAATTATTTGAACCCAGACACACAAGCAGTAAAGTAATATTGTGAAATGTAAAGACATATTTATGAAATTTTATCCTAGATACCGTGTCACGTTCAGCATTACCAACATTGTTGTTTAACTGTACTAAATCTTAAGGTGGCATTGTGCTAAAGACAGACGAGTAAGCAAGATGTATTGCCCTACGGCCATCTGCACTGTTAATTCAAAGGCTTATTTTGTTAAGACCTTTGTTTACACTGCAGCTGATTACGGCCTAGTTTGTTAAGTTCATTTATCTGTATAAATCTATCTGTAGCTTTCCTTCTAACAATACGATCATTTATTTAGGTTTGCTGCTGGTCATTTTCCGAGTATATTGATTTGCTGAGCCGAAACTCTTCATTTTTGATAATTTGCTATTAAAATATCTTCTACTGGAAACAAATACGAAATGTAATAAAACACTCGAAACATTTATTTACTTATTTATTTATTTGTTTATTTGTTTATTTGTTTATTTATTGATTGATTGATTTATTTATTTGTTTATTTGTTTATTTATTTACTTATTTATTTATTTATCTATTTATTTATTTATTTATTTATTTATTTATTTATTTATTTATTTATTTATTTATTTTTAAGTTGAAAAAAATTCTAGATCACAAAGGCAAACAATGAAGGCAGCAATCACCATTATGATATAATGATACTTTACCTGTACCTAGTTTGTGTCTTTATTGGATATGTATTATTGTTCAAGCTTCGTATTGGAAGTAATTGTATGTTTTAGGCAGCAGCCACCCACAGAGGAGTTTCTTTACTTACACGTCAAGTTTTTCCCTTCGAACTCAGTTGCTGTGGCATTCTATAAGACTCGTGATAGGTGCACTGTTGAGTACATTCAAGGTTTATTAAACAGAGCAAAAACACTTCATCGTCGGAAGCACAACCTCCTTAAGCAAGTGATAATGTATGTTTTGACTAGTAGCATCAAGACGGAATAATTGATCAGGTACGGGGAAGAAAAACATAATAAATTGTGTACCGAGCAATGACCGGTCAAAACACATAATTTAGAGAAGCCAAGGGTATCATAATGTCATTGCCAAGGACAGTCAGGGCTTTTCATCCTTGTATTTTTATTCAATGTTCTTCAGAAGGTACGGTGGCTTAGCAAATAGTCAATTCATATAACAGATTCCGATCAAAACGCTTTAGTAATGAAACCAGAGAAGCAACTGTGATGAAATATAACTATGTTAAAATGAAAGGAGTGTTGTTGGCGAATAGTCCAGAATTTTTATTGCTATCTGTATATAAATTCGAATAATATGAGATGTTATAATGATAATAATAATAATAATAATAATAATAATAATAAAAATAATGATGATGATGATGATGATGATGATGATGATGATGATAATAATAATAATGATAATAATAAATGAAATAGCATGGTACTGCAATATTCTATTACTGTTGGAAGAAAACTGATATTATTCAAACATTGGTATCATGTGGGAGTTTAACTTGCAAGATATATTGAAGGCAATTGTGTTGTTTTGACATCAGTCGATGAATTACGGCATTGTGACAATTTTCTGACATATCATTCTTGACAATTTTCTTTACAATTTTCTACACCAGGACACTGAACAAAACTTCTTACCAGTTACATGAAAGTTCCGGAAGAAACACCTTAGTTAATAACGACCGTTTGCAACCCTTGCGATTTTATCCGGCGGAGCTTGTGAAGGAAAAACAGGTCTCGATACCAGAAAAGAAAATAACCTTCACAGCGAGTCTGTCTGGGTGCCTTCAAAATGAGAACAGTTTAAAATGCTACACCAAGCCATTGTTCATCAGAATCTAAATTTTGAGTCTTAGCCTATTTTACATAAATTAAAATGACACAACTTTGTTTCTTTGTTCATTGGATGTGGCCACCTCACAAGCTTATAAACTAAAGTTAAAATGACACCACTGTCTATAATAGTTTAGAACCTATTCAAAATCTTAATTTTGCGTGTTTGTCTACTTTGCATAAGTTATAAGCCTAAAACTTTGGTACATGGTTCATTGGATGTGGTTATGTCACAAACTTACTAATAGAAGCTGGAATACTTCCTCTATGCGTAATAGTTTCGAAGTTATTCAAGATTCAGATTTTGTGTATTTGCCTTATTTTCATTAACTAAAATCCTTTAACTTTGTTTCATGGCTCATTCAATGCACCTATGTCACAAACCTATTAAGTCAAGTTGAAATGACACCGCTATCTGTAATAGTTTTGAACCTATTCAAGATTTGAATTTCACCTAATTCCCATACATTATAATCCTACAGCTTTGGTTAGTGCTTTATCAGATGCGGCTATGTCACAAACCTGCAAATTGAAGTTTGAATGGCACCTCTGTATATAATAGTTTCGATTTTTTGCAAGATTTAATTTTGCGTATTCATCTAGTTTGCATTAATTATGATATTACAAGTTTGGTTCATTGGATGCAGCTATGGCACAAACTTACAAATTAAAGTTGGAATGACACCTGTATATATAATAGTTTTGAAGATAATCAAGATTTGAATTTTGCATGTTCACCATAAATTAACATTCTACAACTTTGATTCATGGTTCATTTGATGCGCCTATGTCACAAACCCATAAATTGAAGCTGGAATGACACCTCTATCTATCATAGTTTTGTAGCTATTAAAGATTGAAATTTTGCAGAGTCACCTAATTTGCATGAATTAAAATCCTACGGCTTTGGTTCATGTTTCGTTGGATACGGCTTTCCCAAAAATCTTTAAATTGAAGTTGAAATGGCACTTCTGTCTATGGGAGTTTTGGAGATATTCAACTTTGAAATGTTTCAATGCCCTTAATTAGCATAATTGAGAATACTACAACTTTCATTTACTGTCCATTATATTGGCAGGTACAAACATGTACATGCACATTGAAATTTGGTGTCTATCTTCAACAGTTAGGTATCCAACTCTTTAACTCTATGTGTAATCTTAATAAGAAACAGGCAACCACGCACATGCCCCTGTCTTACAGTGGTGAGGGATCCTTTAAAAAGATCATGAATCCAGACAGTGATCGGATGCACCACAAAATTCAACCCGACTGGGGTTTTTTTTGGGGGGGGGGCTTTCAGACCTTTTCTGAAATTTTATCGAACAGGCAAACAGACATACAAACGTACGCAGGCAAGAACATAACCTTCTTGTGAAGATGATTACATCCCACTTATTCACACGGTATACTTTTATTCACTTTTAATTTTCATTCATTCTGTCAATCAATAATTTCTCTCCATTCCAATTTAGCCACAAAATATATCTGCCTGAAAAAAACATAAATGGGAACACTTATGATTCAAGTCTATAACTTGTTCCCGTACGTACACAATGTGAGAGAGACTTTCTAGCGTTGAGTGCGGACAGACAATGGTGACCTACAATCAGCCATGTGGAAAGAGGCGAGAAATGGTTGGGTAAGATGTACACTGAGTCCAATGTTACAAGTGTTGACTTCTACATAATAAAAATTACAGGGTACCAAATTGGTGTTTGCAACCTTTTTCAATCTTTGTTACAATACTGTCTTATATCGTTTGTACCATTACATGTTTAGGCTATAGCGAGCGCAAGCGAGCTCTCATGGGTACGTACGTATATGAACTATGTCCCTACCATGGTGGAGAGTGTACAGTGTTGATTATAGATCACGGTCTACCTCTCGCGAAAGATAGAACGCTCGAAATTTTCGCCGCGGGGAGCACCATTGCGTATAACGCAATTATGTATGCATCCCAGGACATTTCCACAGTTTTTACTTGCACCAAAGTCTCAAACGTACCGGGCATTACGGAAATTATGTCCATAATACATGTCTATTCAGAAAACTTTGTCGACAAAGTGTGATAAATGCGCTGATTCACGAACTCGCATTGTTGAAACCTCGCTGGAATCTGGGCCTGCAAAACACGCTTCGGGTGCTGCAAATGGGTTTTTGCGGGGCAGAAAAAGTTTATAGGTGTGACGACAACCTAAATAAACATGGCAAAGCATGTAACATTTGTTGCGCATGTTGCATCTTGCCTGGCTTAATTAATGTCTTCAGACAGTGCAGTAACCAGGTCGCTTCTGAAAGCCTTCCAGATCGCAACTCACATTATAATATCCTTAGCGAACCCAAAACCACATGTTGCCAGCTCCGATTTGGTGTTAGCGAATCGTCGATCCACACTAACGGCGGACTCACCGGTACGCACGATTTCAAAATTGCTCACAAATACTGAATTTACGGCACATAAGAAGCCAAATTGTTTAAGTAAACTGCAAGAACAAACAGTAAACTCTGTACCCTGTTTGTGTTTTCTTATTGAAATTACTTTTTTAGGTTAGGTTACATTTCGGAGGAACCTAGGCCTAGGACGTGTCCCTGCCTGGAGTTTCCCGGCGAATGTTGTCACACAGACCGCAGACGATACAAAAAAGAAGAGAGAGAGAGAAAAAAAGAAAAGACAGTTGTTGATTTGATTTACGGGTGTGTGGCGGTGCTATTAATAGCCTGTCTTGTTGCTCAGATTCGTTGATAATTAATACTAAAAATTGATGGATCTCTTGAAAGGTGTCATTATTTACAGGGGGTTTTGGGGTTCTTCGTTCATACCGTTATGATAAAAAAAAAAGAAAAGGATATCGATTGAACTTGTTAAGTTTATATTTACCAAGTTAGGCCAACAACTTCACGATCATAATATTTCAAACTAACGCTTACAGGAATTAATTGTAGTGGCACTTTACACTTCTCGTGAAACATAAGAAGTGTTGCTATATTTTCCATAGTAGTCCTATACCTCATTTGACATAATTGCAGTGACCACCAATGCCAACGACAACGTTACATAAGCGATTGCGGAAACCCTGCCGAGGCGAAAGGCTTCCCGTCGGGATTAACGCATTTCGCCAGATGAAATAAATGCACTTCAAGGAGACATAAAATTATGTATATAATAATCTCGATTATGCTTTTCTTATAGTTTTCACTGTTCACTGAGAAAAGATAAACATTGTTCCAGTCCACAGGTATTGAATATTGACACGCATCATTTAAATCCCCTTAGGGGGCCTCTGGCCACTGGGCCATATCGTGCGGTCCTCTCTGCATCAGGTCAGAGGTCAGTTCTGGCAGACGATATAACACTGCAGTCTCTTCCTGAGAGTATAAGTGCATTCCTTCCCAGTGTAAAAGTTGCCTCAAGCCGCTACCAGAGTGGAAGGTTGCGGAGTGAAATTCACATTCAAGTAGGACAAACTGTGCTTGTCTCAATTAACTGTTGTTTGAGGGAAGGGAGGGGGGGGTGGTGCTGAAAACCTACCATGCTGCAGTTTATTTTTTCCCACTTGTGCCCAACTAAAATATGAAATAGTAGTCATCAATTGATATTCCCACACTGTGTTCAATTACAATTAGGAAGCTGTTACAGCAATTTAGGCCTACCTGAATTAGAAGTCAATAATTTTATGCCATGCACTCATTTCATGGTATATTACCATCCGGTGTGAATACAGCCCTCCTTATCATTCATGTTTATTGCGTTGGTATGGGAGCATGAGCTTTGGTAATTTAGAACAAGGTGGCTCAATATGAGGCTAAAATCAGCACTTGGAGCTTTTTCCTTGTATCAGCAATTGGATGTGAGCAGCCACACGTTTCTAATTATAAATCTGTCAATATCACCATCAGAATGGTTACTAGGCATTCATTTTCTGTCCTACCAATCAGATAACCGGATTGCCACACTCACCCAATAAATTATTATAAATTCATAAATATCAGCATGAAGAAGGATGCTACAAGGTTGATATTTATGAATTTATAATCAGGGGTCTGTGATAACCCTGTTCTCTGATTGGACGTACAGGAACTGAATGCCTAGTAACGAAGGGTGACAATATTATGAGCCTGGCTCTCTTTTGTCCAAATTAAAAGTATTGGGCGACACCTGGGTGAGGCTACCCTGAGGCTGAGGATCTGCATTTCACTATATTATTATTATTATTATTATTATTATTATTATTATTATTATTATTATTATTATTATTATTATTATTATTATTACACCTAATGGAAATATAAAGATTATCATATATTTGTAGCTGTATCACCCCGGTATGTCCCACGAGTGTGTATCGCCACGAGACCGAAACGGGTGCTCAGGATCTGACACAGGGGGTGATACTGCTACAATCATGAGACAACCTGTAATAATACTCAAAACTCATCGCAAAATTGATTTATAAAGCACTGGAGTAATTTTGTATCACTGCAGTTATGATATAGTACGTTTGATCATACGCACGTAAGATTATATAGCAAGTATGTGTAGGGCTGGATGCAAGTTTAAGCAACCTTTTGTCATTATGGTGAAAGAAATTCTCAATATGTGCTGGAGCAGTATGGTACAACGTGAACTATATTGGCCGCACCGAAAACTTAAATACTTCGGCAATCTGCCAAATTATAAACAAATGCACAAATACATAGAACGTACATATATCAGAACAAAATGATCCATACAGAGTTAATTACAAAACCAGCAGAACAGTTAAATAAGCAATATTCCCATTGTCAGGATTATAAGAGTTGTTTATGCAATTACATAGAATACCACATGGGTATAATGAAGAACCAGAGGTAATATGGCCAAACACAGGAATAACGGTCTTGAAAAGTTTCAACAGATGCACCGAAGAGAACATATAAACATGCAGACACTCTCACAAAAATGTTCCGCTTATTGCAAGACTGATTTTGATATATGAATTCAAATTTGGTATTAAATCGAAATCTTGCCTTCTTATTATGCTGGCCAACTTTTCCATATCCGAATAGTTTTGAAGTCCACAAATATTTCTTACAAATTTTGAAATCTAATTTGTGTTATACTGTGTCAAGAGCATTTTTTGAAATCTATGAAGTATAATTATAGATATTTAGCCTGACATAGCATTTTGATGTACTTGTCAATTAGTGCACGTAATACAAAATTGTCTAGTGAAACATATTATATGAGATCTGATCAGTTTGTTTAATATTGTACAAAATAATTTTGATACACAATTACTGATAGAGATACCTCGGTTATAATTGGGGTCGGTCGTAGAGCCAGATTTGTAGATGGCATTAAACGATTTCAATAAAGCCTAATTCAAGCTTTCAAAATTTTCTTTTAGCCTTTCATTCAAGATAACGTATTTTCTTATTTTGGAAATTGGATAGCGCTTCAGCTATCTCGCACTCATTGATTTTGTCGTTTAATGCAGAGTTTAAATGAGCCTGGTTTCTAATCAACTTTGAATACGAATATTTGGGAGAGGTTGTGATTTCATTCCCTTTGACAAGATACTTGATACACAGGACCATTGTGCAGGATGCATGTTTGTGTCTTTGTTATTCTTTATGGATGTTAGATCTTTCAAATCGTTGATTAAATTTCATTTGTTTTTCTAAATTTTTCCCAAACACCATTTAAAGATTTTGAAAGCTGAAATTTATATTCCCCTCCTTTTTTTCTTTCCAAGTAAGCCGAATTTTTTCTTGTTGCGTAATACGTTTGTTGCAAACAATAATTTTGCGGATCGTTTGACCATTATTTAGACACACATTTTATTTCAATAAAAAAGAAATTGGTAGCATACCCTATCTTTGGGCAGTTGCTTCTGTCTCTTTTTTCCGGGTCGTTTGATTTCACGGAAAATTTTGAAGCTTCATGCAAAATTTTGTTGAAGTCTGAAATAAAGCTCATTTACGCCCTCTCTACTTTGAACTCTATTTTCGCTTTCGATAAACCTCTCTATGTCAACTTTGCTTAAAGTTTCCACCGCCTGATCAAAACCAATTGGACTTATGCTATAGCAAGTAAAACAACCTTGAATGGGTCTTCAGCCTCTCTTTTTGTCCCATTTTTCAGTTCGGTGTCTCATTATTTGACAGACTTTCAGGTATATTGAAATGCTACGGTGGTCTGGCATCCAATTCAGGTCATGCATATACATGCTGGATATCATCGGGAACAACAAATGATCGGCAAGTATGTAAACAATACAGTTAGGATTTCGAGAATTATGACGGCACAATGTACACTATGCTGTCATATTTCCTTATTTACGACCGTAGTCAATTATTAAGCCATTACATTTACACTGGTGAAGCTGAATGGAGCAAGTCACCTGGGCAGGACCTTAATTTCTTCTTTTCTCCTGGATATCAAAAGGATTTATTGAGTTGTTAAATGTAAAAATAAAACAGATAAAAATACTTTTGCAGGAAGACCTCTGCGTTGGGGCGTCTGTCTGTTTGTCCGTTCGTCCAGATTCTATCAAGACCAGTTCAATTCCTACTGCACATGATAACAAAGAGAGGAAAAGTGGTCACCTTTGACCTAAATCATGCACTCTACTTTATTACGGTATCATACTACGCATTCACTGAAGGATCCATAGTAGAAAAAACATAAATTTACCTATGAAACAAAACTCAAATTCAAAAAGGAAACTATCAAATATGGCGTTCGTCTTCCTGAACCTTCACGGTCTGCGGCACCTTAAAATTCTTTGCAGCCGTTCAAACATAATCCAGGTTTGTCAGCATAATGTAATATGGCTGTGTTCCTTACACAATTAGCGATATATTATAAGGTACATTCAAGCAAGGCTTGGTTGCATATTGCCAAATTTTATTTGGTGGAGTTTCAAAATCAGGCGTTTTTGTGGCTTCTGTGTATGTTACGATAGATAATTCAAACTAAAGGTTTCACAGGGAGAGTGTTTATATTTTCGATACATTTTAAATTTTAGAAATGTCTAAACAGTATTAAAACGTGAATCGTTATTAACTGTTTTGCTGTCAACTTTCATTATCTCATTGACTCTGAGGCTGGTACGGAACCTGTCATTTCTTCGTAAAATCTCTGAAGGAAATATCACTGTCCCTGGATATTGCAATGTTCCGAGAAGGATCTTTACTTGATAAGCTTATATTGCCAGTTTTACTGTGTGCATCGGACATATAAGGAGCGTCATTATTAACCACATACCTCCAAACGGTGGACACAAGACAATGTAAAAAAAAAAATACTTGAAACTTACTTTGAAAACGTTAGGTTTCTAAAATACTGCCTCGGAATAAATTGCAAGATTGGAACAAAGCATCATTTGACGAGCTTTGGAAAACTCCATTTTACTAAAAGTTATGACATTTATCAGTACAAATTGGCTATGAAGCAAAAATATAGATTAGAATTAACGGTATTCCATTAACTCATTCCACACCAGTCTCTGGTTTTTCCGTATATTTACCTAGATTTAAGACGACAAGTGCATATTTAAATTCTTCATGAAAAGAGTTTTCATATACACAAGTACCAACATGCCTATAGTCTTAAGTTAGTGGTTCTGGCACTGCCTGGCAAGTCATGCTGCAGCTGCCGGAAGGGCAGCTGCAGCATGGCTTTGCAGGCAGTGCCAGAACCCCTAACCAAACCTTGTGATCATAGTATGGAATGAGTTAATTCAGGTGTGATGTTGAGGTGTCTGTAACAGAACAAACGAACTAGCAATGGATACATTACATTCAATAGATCTACATGAGCGTGGACTCTGAAGTCAATGGCAACATGAAATTTCACAAAAAAGGCGCATGCCAATTGAGTACAAAAAATTGTTTTAAGCCGACTTAGAATTTGAACAATATTCAGCAGCTATGAAACTTAAATACTAGATTACGTAATGGTGTACACATTTTTCACGTTGAGACCGACAGACATAAGACCCCTAACAAATTTCCTGTACACCAACGAAAACTTACTACTTGCAAAAATATTACAGGTATATATCACTTTATTATGTCATGTGATCAATACCATGTACCAATACGGAATATTGGCATCATGTAGGTAACAAGACGTGTTTGTCTTTACTATAAAATTGCGCGATATAGGGTCCATAGTAATATTTGAAAAATTTATGACAAAATATAGAGCAATGAGCTTCATTTTCATTATTATAGTAACTTATTGTATTGTTGTGTACCTGGTGCCATCCATTAGAAATGTGAATGCCCCCGCTTGTATGAAATACTTATACAGATGTTTCTGCTTTTTCCCTGCTGTGGTGTTCGAATCATGGTATTTGTGTGTTTATTGCTCATTTATTTTTGTTAAGAGACAAATTGTTACTACTTTGTATGTGGTGCTGTCAAATAAGCTTCATTTCATTTATTTCATATCGAATTTGTTGCTATTTTAGTCGATAACGAATTATTTGATTTTTTTTATTTCTTTATGTGGCTTATTATAGAATGGATTCACTGGGGACGTTCAAAATTATGATGAGCTGCCGGCGTTGAAGGGAAAAATCAGAAAAGCAAAAATGTTAATGAATTATTGTACGGGGCGAAAAACGGTTTGCTATACGCGCATGTGCATGAATAATCAGACTAAACCTGATCAATTTACGGAAGAACTGCAGCATATTTAGAGTGTGGTAATAGATATGAGGATGTTTGACACCAAGTTTTGCGAATGTGCGCCTTAATTATCCAACGTTTACAGAAAAAAATCCAATCGAAACTTATGTATGGTTCAGACACGTGTACCATCCGCCCAAAAGAAATGGTGTTTAAGAGCGGTGCCCAATTACATTAAAGCACCACGCAGACTGATTGCACCCCCATATGGTTTTTAATTGGGTTTATAACCCGTGAAAGTATGCTGACTAAAGGAGCACTTCATCGTTTTTGTTGTATCTGTGGCGTCTTGTGCAATTAACTTCTTAAATTGTATGGTGGCGCCACTCAACATGCCATGTGGGTCTTACGAGGAGTGGGAACGACGTGTCATCGGAGTTCTGATGACAGGATGGTAGCAAGTCGCCTAGTGAAGCGGATGGATTCAGTCAACACCCTGTTGTAAGAACTCTCGCCAGGCGTTTGTTTCTCCCACTTCAACAATATATATATGCACAAAGCACCATGTATGCATGTGTGTCATCCTACAGTAAATGAGTACTTTAGAAGGAAATGTAAATTTCAAAGTTATATATTTACCAGTTTTAGATACAGACGAACAATAAATTTATGTGATTGAGCTAAACATACCAAGGAACATTGCCTGTGGTCGGAATTGACTTGGATTTGGTTCATTAGGACTACGGTTTGGATATGGTAATGACACTCTCTGATTATATCACGACACATTTGTGAAACATCTCCTGCAACATCGGATAGTCTTTGCTGCCCTCAAAGTTTATTATTTGGTTAATAACAAAAAGAAATGTACCTCAATCTCTTCCTATATCAAATCCGTTACAGTCTACCTTGTTCTACTTTGTAACACCTGGCTGATCAAGTGTTAACTGACTGTCTTCAAAATTACATTCATTACGTTCAAAGGAATGGATGAAGTAAAAACGAAAATCTTTCAAGAAATATTAGAACGTGAATGCAGTTTTTGATTATCCTTTGCAGAAGATCGATGCAAAATAAAGAATGTTTAATATTTTTACATATAAAGCCTTGACAGTATAATGTTTCTGGTATGAACAGAAGTTACAGTAGCAGCATGACTTTTAATATTTATCAATTCTTTTGCTCTGTAAACGGAGTTGATTCTTCGTAATGGAGTTGACATGTGGGAACGGAGTTGACACACTAAAAATGATTTTTCCTTCTTAATTTCCATAAGGGAAGCTCATAAAATATATGTATGCATGTGTACATATTTTCATCAAAACTAATTAAAGAACCATATAGGAGGGCACAATGTACATTCAATGCATCAAACACTGACAGAACAGCTGTGTAACGGAAATTGTATTGTAATGTTTTCAGTACATTAGGACAAGTATAACAGCAATAAAACATTTCAATGGAAGGAGCTGGTTGTATTGTCTGTTGACAAAGTAAGTATTAAATGAAAAATAACAAATGCCTTGCAATGTATCAGTATTGATCTGCATAATTTCATTTAAACTACACAGTTTTCTTGTGCACATGAACAGCAGATGAAGCTGAAATTACCGGCATGCCTTACCAGGCTGTACAAATTTGATATTCTTCCCACCAGCGTAACACATGCGAGGCACATTTAAGTGACTGGCGAGTAAATGGTCTTAATTATATAGCTTCTAAAGCTAAACGACTAATTGGTGTGATGAAAATGCTGCAATATAAAGTTAACAGGCGCTCTTTGGAAATAGTTAACTTCGTGTATATCAGACCTATATTGGAATATGGAGATGTGGTCTGGGGAGGATGCACGGAGTCAGACGCCGAACTATTGGAGAGTATTCAACTGGCTGCAGCCCGTGCTGTAACGGGCACTAGCCACACCAAAATTTGCAATGAAACTGGATGGGAAACCCTTTCGAAGCGCAGGGAAAAACACAGATTAAAATTACTCTACAAAATGATCCATGGCCAGGCCCCTTCATACCTGTGTAATTTAATTCCTGCAAATGTATCATCCAGGAATCAATACAACATCAGATCCAAAAATAACTTAACTGAATCCAAATGCAGACTCAATCTGTTTAAAAATTCTTTCATACCCTCCCATATTCGACAATGGAACATGCTTCCACGTGCTGTCCGCAATTCAGAAGACGTAGAATTATTTCAACGTAAACTTGACAGTGACATCCAAAAAACCCCAACGAATTATTTTACATAGGAAAGAGGAGTTTAACATTTTACATGCTCGAATCAGGATGGGTTGTAGCCAGTTGAACCACGACATGCACAAAATTGGCCTAATTAGTTCCACTGCATGTACATGTGGTGCTCCTTCCGAAATTTCTTTCCACTTTTTCTTTGAATGTCCGAATACCACCGTACATAGGAATTCTCTACAGTCATTAGTAATACCCCTGGCTCCTTTCACTTTAAATACCTTACTATATGGAAGCAAAAGTTGTTCAAAAGCAAACAACCAAATTATCTTTGAATGGGTACAAAAATTTTATCCTCCTGTCAGGCAGATTTAAACCTCCGTAATTAAATTACATTAAATTCATAAAAAGACATAATCATTATCTTTGTTTGCATATGTATCTGTGTACATATGCACATGTATATATATATATATATATATATATATATATATATATATATGTATATGTATATATATATATATATATATATATATATATATATATATATATATATATATATATATGTATATATATATACACCTACATACAGATGTACATGTATCTATCTGTTTTATGGTATATTTGCGCGAACCTGTACACGTATATATATTTTTTTCACCGAAGATCAGCTGGAAGTCCCCTATCTATCCCGTAAATATCGTTTCTGTGTAGCTTCTAAGTGTTGTGTCTGCGTCATTGTACCGTCCTGTGTCTCTTAGTCTTTGCTTTTCCTTTTTTTCTCTTTTTTTTTATATGGGGATTTGGTCGAGTAGATATGTGCGTTTCCCATTTCAGCTAGGCGACTGGTGCCAAAGGTTGCAGGATCGAGTCCCGCTCGTTCCAAACATAAAAGATATATTTTCGGCATTTCCTTAATGCTGGCGGATTTGAGTCCCCGGTTCTGGAAATAAATGCCGACTCAGTACTTATACTGCATAACCGTGTTGATATGGCACTCGCACATGACTACCTCCATTGAACCATTCTTTTTTAAGAATGGGGATTTGGTCGAGTGGATATGTGCGTTTCCCATTTCAGCCAGGCGACTGGTGCCAAAGGTTGCAGGTTCGAGTCCCGCTCGTTCCAAACATAAAAGATATATTTTCGGCATTTCCTTAAAGCTGACGGATTTAAGTCCCCGATTCTGGAAATAAATGCCGACTCAGTACTTATACTGCATAACCGTGTTGATTTGGCACTTGCACATGACTACCTCCATTGAACCATTCTTTTTTAAGAATGGGGATTTGGTCGAGTGGATATGTGCGTTTCCCATTTCAGCTAGGCGACTGGTGCCAAAGGTTGCAGGTTCGAGTCCCGCTCGTTCCAAACATAAAAGATATATTTTTACTTATCTACATATCTAGCGTAGTTGCACTTAATTCAAATATTCGTACCTGTTAACATATTTTTTTATTTTTATAACACGAGAGGGATTAATATAGGCATCGCCTTTTTCCCAATTGTATTTTTTGAAATGAAATATGTTTCAACCAAATAGTCTTCAGACATACTTAATTTATTCATAACCTTTAATCCCAGAACTTAAGTACTTATTAAACGGAAACGCAAAAGCAGTAGGTCTAATAATAATTGCTTATTTGAACTTTATACGCGTAGATCTACACATCTTTTGATAAAAGGCAAAAGCCTACTTGTGAAATTGTAAGTTTCAAGGATTATCCACTTATTCTGAAAATTAATATATGCGTACTGCTGAAAATGCCCATGTTTACATATCTAGAAGTTTCAATTCAATCTGCTGGGTAAATCGATCAAACATTCACAGACAAATTCATTCAGATACTTAATATATGGCCCAGTAGGGACACATTTGCTACGTTTTCTCGAATTAGAAACATTTTGCAAAGAATTGTCCACGCAACTTCAATTCTGAGTTTTTTTTTGTACAAAACCGGGATTGTTTGTTTCGACGGTTGATTTGTCACGATATACAATCAAAATCACTGTAGGCCCACTGGTGACTTTATTTAGGCCTTGTGCTTTTTTCCGTATGCCTGCCTAACTTTAGCTGTCTTGTAAATTCATGGTTCCAAAATTTATCGTTAATGTCAACGTATTATGTATCACGATGACATGCGTTGCTCATGGGATCAATAGATTTAATAATTATAATGCTTATTCTATGCTATGCCTATCCTGGAAACCTACCTTCTACATTTTTTTAATTCCTTATCAAATTTAGCACACACAGATGGTGACATGTCGCCAAATTTTGATACCACATATTGTCCACTGCCATCAATGAAATCACAACTAACAGCACATTTCAGTTATAATCCACAGATTGTGCAAGCTGTGAGGAGACCTTTTACCAAGGGCATCTAATATTGTTTGTAGCATATCTGTGCTTATAAAAAATATAATGGTTTTCATATATTGCAAATATATGTAAAAAGAAATGGTATTTCTAGATGCTTTAGTCAACTCCGTTACGTAACACACTTGACACCACCATGTCGCCACGGAGTTGATGCCTGAAAATCATCCATTACTGCTCACAGTATCCCAACACAGAATGGTCCCAAGTATCTCGCGTGGCATTTTTTTCAAACTAATTTTCTCTGTATATCCAGGTTCTAGAACCTGAAAAGAGTTGACAGGCAATTTTCATAACATTCAGGGGCAGCAAATTCAGGGGGGTATTATGAAAAAAGCAAAAGCATGTGTGACCTTACCTTCACATTCTTGAATTTTTCAGCAACTGGCTTTGTCAGTGCCACCTACTGAAAAAAATGTAATAATGCATAACGTCCCCACTGACAAAATTATGGCCCGTAATGCAGTTAACCGCAAACCCAGGGACACACTCTGTTTTACCTAATTAGCCACTGTGTAGGCTACCAATCAACTGTTACAGAAAATTAATAATTCATGCATTTCCTACTTTGTATCTGTATTTAGATAAATATTATTATTATTTTTATTTTTTTTTGCCTAAAGTTTTTTACTGTTATTAGATCTGGTTCAAAATGCATAATGTGATAATGGGACAGCCCCTTTTAGGCCTAATCGAACGGTTAAGGTCATTCAAAATTTCATTGCAGATAAGTACGCAATAATTTCAAAAGGATTTTCATTTGTATTCCATAAACCTTTATAAATGCAACACAAAAAATTGGTTTGTAGTGCAGAAATATACCTGAGCGGAGCATTATAAATGGAGGGACAGCAAAGTTCACATTTACCATAGAGTGACCGATGTATGTATGTTTGTATGTATGCATGTATGTATGTATGTATGTATGTATGTATGTATGTATGTATGTATGGACGCTGAGGGTGTTGATATTCTAAATTTGAACAGTGGCACACATGAATCTCTGTTATGCAGCGTTGAACTACTACTACTACTTACCTATGTTTTCTGCTTTGTTTTATCAGGGACAAGACGGTAGATAACAGGGCATGACCCAGTTTTCCAATTGTATGTAGAAGAAAACAAGCAGCATTTTGTCAATTTATTTTAAACCAAAACTTACTTTACCTCTTTCAACTCATTTCATCACTATCAAGAATATGTTCGTGGATGCCATCATGGTTGATTGTGAATATCAAGACGGTTTTCAAATCATAAATTAACAAAACTGACAACAATTACTGCATCGAATACGTAATGCCCAATTTATTCAAATTTTCACTTGAAAAACACAAAATTATGACACAATGTCGTCCATAAATCAGCAGCCTAACTGGTGTAAGAGCAGACGATATCATCAAATGTCATCACTTTACTCGCATCTCCGATTATTTACATACTTATAAGGATACTGTCAAAATTACTTCCTTTGCAGAGAAGGTACATGAACCAAAGTTGATGGTAAAGCCTATATCAGGTTTCTGTAGCTGCCATCCTTTCTGCTTGACCACATAAACACCCCGTTCCTTCTGCTTACTGGTACTCACATCACTCGCATGCCAGAACTGAAAACAATCAGGAAGAGAGGGTTTCCATGACGGATGCTTAGTTTCCGTCTTTTCAATTTTTTTTAAATTTAAAAAAAATTTTTTTATATATATATATATTTTTTGTATTAACTATTATAGAGCTAAAGCTGATGTATCGGCATGTAACTTTTTCATTATAATTACCAGCAATCGTTTGATGTCGTTAATGTCGTTGGGTTCTTTTGTTTTCTTTTGTGATTAAGTATAAAATATCATCAGTCAACAGATTTCCTTGCGTGGCCTGATATCTCAGGTGAAAGCTATTGACTTTGTACCATAGGGTCAGAATTGCTTTACAATTGGATTTAATAAAAGTATAAAAGTAAAAAAGGACCAACTGGACCGAGAGAAGTAATTTGGGCCAATTAAAGTACAACATACGCGTAACCCATACTGGGACTTATAGTTCAAACAAACTTCAATTTCTCGTGTCTCCTCCGTGTTACCTATAATTTGTGCAACGTTAAACCTTGCTTTAATAAACGTTTTCAATTCACACCAATGATCTTAATGACCGGCTTTCAACATCTCTCTTAGCGCCAGCGAAAATTATTGACTAATTTTGTGGCTATATCTCTATGATACTAGCTATAGGATATTCTCTTAGATTCACTCTCTTCAAAAAGAATATTGTGTTGCTCTTTGTTCACATGCACAAACATGCTCGTATTAACTTTAAAATGTGGCGAGTACACAAAAGGACTTGATTTGTATGAACAATTAGACATTGAAGAACACGCAATTAAAATACGTTTTTAAATTCACTCATACTTTCCCCCAATGTTGCGTGATATAAAATACTATGACAGAAAAAGTAATTTCAAGTAAAAAAAGATGTAAATGGCACATTTGTCATGGCCGCTATTTCTGTGAATATTGTGATCAATTTTATTTACATTTAACGAAAACCCCGATTTTCTGAAAATATAGTAAGAAAAACTCATATTGTTTCATGAGGTATCATTTGCTAAATTACACTGTCCTGCAGTAACATACATAATTGTATTGGGCTAATACAGCCTATGTCAAAATGTTACAGAGGAACATGTGCAATATGGACAACAGTACTGCCATATGTATATAGGTTAGACAGGAACAGATTAGCTTATGGAGAGTAAAGGGTTCGGACTGCGGAATAGGGTAATGATTACTAGGAAGTGGTTCTGGGCAAAAGGACACAAATACAATACTCTTGTACGGAATGGAAATATTTATCGAGCACCCCCTCGGAGGGTGACCAGGATCTCCAGGAAAAAATACGTGAGCCCAGGAAACCGGACAAAATTAAATTATACGCATGTTTGATTCAATGGCATATGATTGCGACCCTTTTTGTCAGCCATATGGTAAATAAGATCTTAGCAAAGGGCTCAATTTTTTATTCTAAAGGTATGGCAGGCAGACAAGGCAAACTTCACTATCTTCAGCCACCAAAAGGTGGAGTAGAGAAGCAAATCATGACAAAGAGGAAGAGACTACTCACCATCACAGATTGCGGGGCACAGGGAAAGTTCAGTGTAATTGACCAGTCACCAGCAGGTTTGGGAGTGGGCACATTTATTAGGCCGTTAGCTCCTCTTCCCCAGAATGAGGTGTATATTAGCTTCATGTCTTAAAAGGTAAATGTTATTTTTTTTCAGTAAATTGATTCGTCTACAGTAGTTAACTTATTCTGGCAAGCTTAACAGGCTAATTCTGATGCCCAAGGGCGGGGTATTTTTTATGTCTCTCATGTATAAATACCCAGTTTATGTCTATGGGTACCTTCTAATGCGTTTTATTCTCATAGTGAAAATAAAATTTAAGTATAGCCATTGATGTTATCAAATTTTAGTTACAAGCAGATAATTATGTCTGTGAAAACCAACGACAGGCCAACGAAATTATTTGTGTTAGTTATCACTGAAGATATATTGCCGTGAAAATGAACACATGAAAGTCTATATTTATGTGATTGTTGCCTTCTGGGGTGGTGGTGGGTTACCTTTTATTTCAGTGGCAGGGCATCTATTGGTGTTACATTGCCTGGTTTCCTCGTCAGCACCGGAACAGTACTTGCCGCCATTTTGTGGCCTAGGGTCTGTGCAATGTCGTACTCGATTGGACAACCCGCCACCGCAGGTGGCAGAGCATTCGCTCCATTGAGTCCATTTCCCCCAGCCTCCGTTTATCGGGCGAGAGCCACTGGGACTCCGTGTGGTTGGAACAGTGGAGCCAACGGGGGAATTTGTTTGAGACGGAAATTTTTTGCCCTGTGCCACATCAACTACGGTGAAATGAAAGAAAAGGTATTTATAATTGTGTATAGATATATGTGTGGCCTCATTTGCCATGTATCAGCATAAGAGTTCATTGAATACGCTTCTAATAGACTGTTTCAATACGGAAAGAAGTACGTGCATGCTAGTTACAAATTACATTTGACTTGTATAATGTAAAGTTGGAAGAATAATGTGCGTTTAACATTTCCAGCACGATTGCAATTACATAACCTAGTTTCAAATCAACATAACAAACAGTATTTAACTTTGAATTAAAAATTCGTATGGATTACTAGTTACAAATACGACGTTGAAATAGACTTTGGCCGTCAGCAAAATTTGTTTATAAAAGTGGGTAGAGCAGCTACATGTAGGTCTGTTTGATGTAATTTTCTTACCGGGCTCGTCTGTGGTTTGACCTCGAAGTTTGAGAACAGCGTCTCTTTCTGCCTTGGTAGCGACCACGTCGGCTTCGAAACAGCCAGTGTAAGGAGGGCGTCCTTTATTGAATTTCCATTCCCACATGAAACTGTACCGGCCTTGCATGAAACAGTAAACCATAATGTGATATTTTTGCTAGTTACAATTACCTTTCAGAATGAAACCATTCCTTTTTTCAGTGCTGTCACCTAACATAATATTCAAAATTAGAACATAGCTACTAGTGATAAAACCTTTGAGCCTCAATGTTGAATTATTTCATTTTCGTGAGGGTAATCGTACGTACACAGTAATATCTTAAAGTCACATAGTGTCCTAATATTAGGCCTTAGCGTGTGTATGTTTATATACATGGATTATGACGGGAAATACCAATCGACGTCAAACATAGTAGATCTCTTACATCAATGCTGTTCCAATTTAGAAAAGCATTTTGTTAGACCTTTCCTGCTTAAATCGGACAAAAAGTGCCCGCATGTAAATTGTAAGCTGCTTTAAAATTTTCACTTCTCGTTACCAGAAAATGTATTTGCTGGGATTTGTATGTAAGATCATTCATGATGGTACGACTTAGGTCAATAGCTTTCCTCAGCGCGGGTTGCGCGCAATGCGCCCAACCCCCGCAAAAGAAAGATATTGACCGAGTCGTACTTTGAGCAAGAACGGGTTAAACTGCTCCAAATTGAGTCTTCAGCATTTAGATCTTTCGAAAGTTACTTTTACTTCTGTGTGCTTCACGAAATGGAGGTTTATGTAGCCTCATAGTTTAGAACTCAAAGATCTCAATGGTGAACAACCGTAGCATAACTGAATGCAGCACGTGACCTGTGTGCTAAAAGGGCCAAACTCAAAGCAATTTTCAGAAAGACACTTCAAGGTCATCCAACTGTTTAAGATCACAAAAAAAAAAAAGAAAAAAAAATTGCGCTGCAAAGTGGATAGAATATGCACCTCATATCTAATTTTTCTTCTTTCATAATGAAGTTCTGTATTTATAGGCAAAACTTCACCTATTTAGCTAATTCATCATTTGCCACGTTCATATTTATTCATTATTAAATGGGTTGTCTTCCCTGAATATTTAGCTTGGACAACAAGCCGCTTCTCAGAGAGGCATGTACAGGTATAGGCTCCGAAACATGTTCCACGAATTATCCACTGAATTCCTTTTAATTTATTTGGACTCATACAGCCTATGTCAAAATGTTACACAAGAACGTGTGAAATATGGACAATAGCGCTTCCATTTGAATATAGGTTAAATAGCGACAGGTCAGCTTATGGAGAGTGAAGAGTTGGGACTGCGGAATAGTGTAATGACTGCCAAGAAGTGGTTCTGAACAAATAGACACAAATATAATTTTAAAATCATATGAAAAAGTTATTCTTTCAACTAGGAAGCAGCTGCATCAAAATAAATCAAAAATAAGGAGAAAAAAGAGGAAAAGAAGCGCCCTTTAGTCAAGAGGGCCCAATGGACTATATCACAAATATTTTGTGATCTTAATTGAAAATAAAACGAAATCCACGGACTTGATGTTATGCAAAGGTGTTTATTTGCACAAACTCTAACAATATATTCATTTCGTTTGAAGTGATAGATGTCATTAAGGGCGTGCCACCAGCCCCTTTTGGACTTGATAAATCACAATATGGACTAATATAGAAAAATATAAAACTATAAGGAGTCCCTATTTTAATACTTATCTATATGATTGTATGTGCCTTTGGCTTGGCCCAAGATAATGATTGAAGGGAATGAGTGAGGGGGCAGTGTAGTAAAAGGGGTAAAATGTCTCTTTCAAAAGATGCATACTGGAACAAACAACCTTATTTACTAAAATTGAGAGCACGCATGCCCCTTTTGCTGGAAAATGCCAAAAACGTCAGCAGTGCGAGAGAGGCTGGTCAGTCAAGGTGACAGGCTTACGAATGAATTAAACCCACAAATTCTGCCAAGTATTACAAAAGCGCATCCGAAAAGGCTGGGGGTTCGAGATCCATATTACCTACTGGAATTGCTACACTTTTCTTTTAATTTGCATCGGTGTTTTCTTCATGTGCTGATCTCAGGCAAAGGATATAGGGTATAATCAATATTCCTTGCTTCGGTGCTCATTTATGCTGTTTCGATTTCAAATATTTGCGAATGTTTACATTCTATTTTCGCTCGACCGTGACATTGCCATCTTCAGTATGTATTGAATAAGAAGCAATGAAATAATCGTATTCGTTTTCCCTTGATAAATACAAAAACATCGTCGGTGCCCATTTTTATAGCTGTCAATTCATTATGGACTTATGTTCGTTTTCACTCTGATCCAGGGATTTTTTGTTTTACTGCCCCCTGCTGGTGCTTTAATGATAATAATAATGATAATAATAATGATAATAATAATGATAATGATAATAATAATGATAATGATAATAATAATGATATGATGATGATGATGATGATGATGATGATGATGATGGTGATGATGATGATGATGATGATGATGATGATGATGATGATGATGATGATGATGATGATGATGATGATGATGATGATGATGATGATGATGATGATGATGATGATGATGATGATGATGATGATGATGTAGCAACAGGAGTGGGCAGAAAACGAAAGAATATATTTTTTTTCTTTGATGAGGATGGGGATTGCGGGTCCTTTTGGCTTTTGGACATCCGTGTTATTTCTGAAAGTCACATGTGGTCAATATCCATAACCCTGCAGGGAGTATTTATCAATTTCCTGGATATACGGGAAATATTGCAAGATTGTAGGACCTTATGAGATCAAAATAGAGAATGATGGTTCCATCGATTAGTTCCTTCTTCTATTTTAAAAAACAAGAACGGTTGACTCAAAAAATTGTTTACAAACAAATAAATTGAAAGGGTAAAATTGAATCGGACAAAATAACTATGAACAATTCATTTTAGGTAATTGATAGATACTTGTTCTATGGTTGTCTTTTAATCCAAATAATAGAAGCAGCGTCTTTGCCACATCAGCTGGGGGTCAAGGTCAAATCTTGTCCCTGTCGTGAATGTCATCTAAAAGGTGTTCCAGAATAAAACACGTTTGGATGATGGAGCAGCTGTATACAGAATTTACAAGTATAAAGTCGAAAAATCGATGTATCAATGTGTCTTTTGCTGCAAAATACAAGTAACAATACGTGTAGCCCTTTCATTGGTTTCAATTTGAGTTTCATTATACGGAGGTTAAAGTAACACTTTGTCGTCTGAATGAGTCTCAGTCATATGGCAGTATGGATATGTACAGTGCAGATTTTTGTGCATGTGATATTCAAAATCATACTTTCAATAACCATGTCTGTGTATGTTTGCGAATAAGTTGTCCCATCTTCCCTCAGCATAATAATAATAACAAATTCGTATACCCGCGGGTCTGTGCAGCATATTATAAAGACGGGACCCTTTCCCCATCTAATAAAAAGTTCTAGCATATGATGTTTGCCATTTTTGACAGGTTTCCTTTTCTCTGTATACAACAGTACCGTTATTCTAAGGTCACAGGACTAAAAGCTGCCTGTGGAGGTCAGGATCTAACTGGCTTTCTTCATGAACAGTACTCTGGCTATCAGATGAAACCCCCCTTGACTAAAAATATTGTAAATACCACACACAAACACAAACACAAATAAACAAACCAACAAACAAATCCAGCCTTAATGAGATATATATCTTTGATATTACTGGACTTCTTAACAAGTATCTGTGAATCGTCGGCGCCTATAACACTTTCGGTAACAGACATGTCGATGAACTGAACTTGTGGTATATATTAGCACGCCATTTATTAAAAAACATTTATACAATTTTGCGAAACATAGAGTTAAATTCGTATGCCAATATTAAAAATACAGTTATGTCGAATGTATACACACACATCCACCTATATATATATATATATATATATATATATATATATATATAAAAGAGCCCTTTGCTACACTTTGGTTGGCATGATCCTGACCAAGGGACCTGCCTTGTATCACTGAGGTACTGGCACTATTGATGCAGTACTTGTTGATTCGTATTCATAATTTAAAAAGCTGAGTGACTTACACAGCAAATGGATAGATTGTCCTGTATGTGTGTTTCTTTAGGTCTTCAAATGATTAAATCTTAAAGAAACGCAAAAATAAATATTATTTCGTCTGAAAACTTACTCAAATAGTTAGATACTGATTTCAAGCGTACACTCATGAAGAAATATAGAATTTAAATTATCAGTGCCACTTAGTGAGCAACTTTGTTTGACCCTTCGACAAGGAACATACCAAGTTTCGGCTTAATCTGATCGACAGTTCTGGGGAAGAAGTCGAAAATGGCAAAAACAAACAAACAAACAGAAAAAAAAACAAAAAACATTAGACAACAGTAGAAAAAATTACAGTGCCACCTGGTGACCAAATTAGGGACTAGAAGTCTCTAGAAGTGTCCCTGTGTGATAACAAGGCAACCAGGGCGAGCGGTTTTTTTTTCAGATTTGCGAAAAATGACCCCGCCCCCCATAAGTACCCGAATTGAAAAAAAAAAATCGTTAAAAATCAGGAATGCAGAGCAGTTCCACCAAATGAGTAACTTTGACCTTTTCAACATGGAACTGCCTATCCACAAAGTTTCAGCTTAATCTGAGTAATAGTTCTGGAGGATAGATGAAAATAGCACAAACACACAAAAAAAACTAAAAAAAAAAAAAAAAAAAAAAAAAAAAATCGCAGCGTCACCTGGTGAGCAAATTAAGAACTACGAGTCTCTCAAAGTGTTCTTGTGTTATCTCAAAGCAAATTGTCTGTATGGTTTCAGAGGTGATTTTTTTTTAAGTTTGCCCAATCATATAAATAAATATTAAAATAGGATCTCCTTATAGTTTGATATTTCCCTATACTAATCTGTCCATATTGTGATTTATCAAGTCCAAAAGGGGATGGTGGCACGCCCTTAATGACATCTATCATTTCAAACGAGATGAATATTTTGTAATATTTTGCGCAAATAAACACTTTCTGGCTAAAAGAAAAATACATTTTTCAAGTGACATTCATAAACACGAGAAGATGATATTCAATTTTTCATCAACATCTACACACTTTACAAGAAATATACTCCCTGTTAAATGTGGTCATCTGTAGATCCAGTGAATTTTAAAAATACATACTTTTACAAGATTTACTGAACAGCAAATTTTTGGAACCCATCAAAACTAAAGACCTGTCTGGTGACTGACCGTATCACTGGCCACCTAAAGCATGTGTTTATTGCATGGATATCTTGAAGCAACTGTTTAATTGGAGTTGGATATGGTATTACTTTAAGGACAATAATTTGACCCAAATACTCGTCAAAACACACCATTTTGGTTATTGTTTCCCTAAAGGCTCCTATCTTGGGAGGGGGGCAAGCCCCCGCTCTAAAACCCTCCCCCAACTCGGCGGCTTACACTCCTTCATAATGTCAATACCTTCAAAATCCTAACTCCATTGCAGGAAAAGTTGTTGACAGGCTTATAATAATAATAATAATAATAATAATAATGATAATGATAATGATAATGATAATGATAATGATAATGATAATGATAATGATAATGATAATGATAATGATAATGATAATGATAATAATAATAATAATAATAATAATAATAATAATAATAATAATAATAACATTTATATTTATATTAATAATAACGATGATGATGATGATGATGATGATGATGATGATGATGATGATGATGATGATGATGATGATGATGATGATGATGATGATGATGATGATGATTCGTATCAGGGCCAATACATGAACGTACGCAATCAAAATGCAATGAACATCTGACAAAAATACACGAGGTTAATTCCAAAACCAGCTTATGCAAGGAGCACGCCTGTAATGAATTATTCAATAATGCTATCAGTAATGGAGGAATCAAGATAATGCAGATAGCAATGACACCAAGGATACATTACCTGGCTGCACGTTCTTTGGCATTGTCCATGTATAGGTAGCCAGTGCCTTGTCCATATTTTCACAAAATTTTGGTGCGTTCTGGTACCCTGGTTTGGGATACATGGTCGTCACTTTGTCTGGTACATGATATCCAGTGGGTGCAACACCCCAGTCATATATTTCATTTTTCTTGTAGACAGAGAGGGGTACATCACCATCATGGTCACGTGGACCCATATACAGCTTATTTCCGTTATCAGGAATGTACTTGTTAGTGCATCGCACATCTGCTACATGATTCTACACAAAAAATTAAAAAGTAGCAGAAAAGCATAAAAAGTAAGTGCTTAAATCCCGAACAAATGTATAGCTCTTGGAGTATTAACGTTTCATAAGATATATATATATATGTACATGGAGAGAGAGAGAGAGAGAGAAAGAGAGAGAGAGAGAGAGAGAGAGAGAGAGAGAGAGAGAGAGAGAGAGAGAGATACGCTTCAGCAAAGTTCGTTTTAAACATAATACAGGCAAAAGGATCCTTTGATACTATTTTAAAATTTATAATTCGACTTACTATTTTCACCCAGTTTGCATTGTGGTATATTTAATCGTTTTTATTGTATTACATAGTACTTATAGATGACCGTACTTGTTTGTGTGTTTGGTAGCATATCGCATATTGTTATTATGTAGCCAGTGGACTTCTCTCATATGGTCCTTTCAATGTTATACAGTTGTATCTCTACCTGAACATGGAACCAGGAATGACACTACTGAGGCGGCTACCGTATAGTCTATGAAATAATCTCAGTTCAGTATATACTAATAGCAAGAACCTCATTCACACATGTTGTATTTCCTCCGTATTAGACAACACAGGTCAAACGTCAAGCAATTTGCAGTCATAAATATAAATGTAACTGCCACCCAAAAATAAACTTTTACATCACACCTTTAGATAATTTTGTAGATGAGTTAATTGCAAAACAGGGCAACGTGTAGTATTATATATATATATCCAAAGTAGAATTTCCTTTCTGCATCAAGGTAGGTGTACAAATTTACAGCTTACGTAATTATGTAATATATATTCATAGAATAAAAGAAATAATTTTTAGATGTCTGCCTAGTTGATTGAATAATACCAATGGATTTATTGAAAAACATACATTGCTGTCCAATCGAATGTGCTTCTAGAATGGCCCACAAAGAGCATACATTGAGTATAATTGGCTTCGCATATCCCTACGCGAGATCACTTACCTTGGTTGGATGGGTAAGTATCACCTTCTGTCCAGGAAAATACACAGCCATTGGATGTTTAGAATCATAACTGGCATCCTGTCGGCTTGTTTTACACGGCCTCGTCTCGGTCGGACCTTGGTGGTTATACCCTGTATCTTTACCAAACAGGCCGTCCCTGGGAGCATAGCGAGACGCGTGACGTGGGAAGGCCCTGCATAAGTTAGCGTCCCAATATTCTCCATTTTGCTCCAGGTAATCGGTACATGTGAGCCAAGAGTGACCCCTGGCAAGAACCACTAATGTGGCCAACGTCAGCCAGCTAAACATTTTATTGGTAGCCCAAACCAGGATACTGTGCGTCTTGTGATACTTTACTAAAGTATGAGCCAAGCCGTTCAAACCTCTAACATTTCTTGCTGAAGATAATCCTTATCAGACTAAGACGTACAGGAGTGGTCGTGTTTCTCACAGTATACACCACTGTCAGTACAGAATCAAAGTATCACAACGCTGTTACGTACTATTTGTAATTACCGATATACAGCAAGATTTGGATTTGGCAATCGACTCATTAGTATGAATACGGTATAGTGGTTGTCAAATGTGCGGAATAGGTTGCCGTTTTATGCTAGGAAAAATATTTGCTTATCGTTTGCTTCAACGTAGGAAATTTTGTAAGACTTGCATATGTACTCATACAAAAGCAAACTCTTGTGTCACACAATGCCGTGATAGATTCTTCCTCTTCTCCGTTGAAAATCCTAAAATAATGGTTATAATGTTATCTCACCAACATGACTTGTTACTATTTCAGTAACTTTTCGTCTTGTTTTGGTGTTTTTAACCTACCGTGGTCTGCATATATATTCCATATGGTCAAGATAGTGCAGCTCCTTCGTCATGTTATGGTGATCAATATGAAGCCATATTTAAAAAATAGGATTGCAAGTGTGCATGATGTAGCAAGCATGGAGTAAATCCTATATCTATACTTTATATACTGCATATATAACGCATGTTTGTGTTTTTGATAGTTTTTGTTTCTTTTTCTCATGCGGATATGATTTTTCCAACTCTGATTATTTTTCCTGTCAAGCTCACTTTGATGTCACTGTTTAATTAACTATTATGTACAACTCTTTTGAACACAAATATTCTCATTCAACAAAGTTTGTTATGAGAAATATGTTTTCATAATTAAAAACAATTATGAATTTTGATATTGTTGGTAATTCTCGACTGTGTCATGTGTTCAGGTACTGAAGCAAACTGTAATCGATCCCTGTGGCAGATAACATCAAGTTCATATCTGGTCCCGTTGCCCGCGGTATCTTTTTTTTAATTAATGAATTACATAAAGTATCAATGGCTTGGTTTTAATTTCCCACACTCAAAGTGTCCCTTTGGTGACCAGTGGTCCACCCATATTCATGTGCTGTGATGCTGACAAAGATTTCCCAAATCAACATTCAATGAGAACAAAACATTTACAAGTAACTCAGACAATATGTCTATGTGCAGTTTCCGTGTGGAATGTTTCAGGTGAACATGTCAGGTTAAAGCGTCCCCTAGTGCGGGGTTACATGAAAGTGTTTCTTATCACATGTATACAGAGTGAGCACAGCAAGCTCTTTCGTTAAAAAAGTCAAAGTAATTACACCTAAGTAAACTCTGTTGCGGTATGGATTTTTCATTCCAAATGATCGACGAGCAGCAACTGTAAACTTCTTGAAATCAGGTCCAGTAAATAGATTAGATCTATAGACTGAAGGGCTCTGAAGCACTTTATTGCTGCCGGTTGTATGCAATTAGCATGTAGTGGGAGATGCGGTCAATGCCACCTTGACATAAGCTTACAAGTTGTCTGGCGTCATGAAATTGATGACGTATGTAACATAGAGCGGCATGCATACATATGCCGACTTCGAGTTTACACCGAAGGATGCGATCAAATTTGCGACATTGACGTCTTTAATTCCCTTTCTAGGCAAAATCAAGCTGTTTCAACACAACTCACATTTCACGTATAATTTTGGAGCGACCGGTATTTAGACGGTGGGTGGCGTGGGAGCACAATGCAACCGACAGCCGTGGGTAAGATTTTTCCACACAACATTAAAACGATACTACAATATGCCGTTATTAATGAGAAGCAGTGAAAATAAATTTGTATATCCAGCCTAGATTTGAATCTTCGAAATGCAACCTTCCACCTCCAAGACCAGCAGCAGGGAAAACAAAAAACAAAAAAACAAAAAACAAAAAAAACCCTTCCACTTATTCGACATATTGCGTCCGTCCGTATAAGGGAGTTAAAGGCTGCAATAATGTTACTATTGCTATTTATCTCTTTCTCATCCAAGAACAGAAACAAGCAAAACTCTGTGTGTATATTTTCAATAGTTATAACTGATTGGTTACAAGCAAGTTATGGGTACCTCTGGTATCCAAACAAGCAAAAATCTCTGTGTATATTTTCAATAGCTATAACTAGTTGGTTGCAAGCAAGTTATGGGTACCTCTCCAATGATTTGGGAAGTTCCGTTAAACTCCAGTCCTCGTATTACACGGGCAGATGGGAGAGTCTGTTTGGCTTAGCAGTGACGGATTCATATATAACACTGCTGAAGTTTCAATAAAAGCTGTTTTGGTTGCAGTAGTAACCTCGACAAAGTGATCGTTTTGGAGGAAAAGAGGCGATGATTCGTCTGGTTCTCTGCAATGTGCCTACCAGTGTAATTTTGTTCTGCAAGTCCACAACAATAAATTGCATGGTGTCCTTCTAGGCAATTGCATACCGCCATTTCAAAAGAATATTTCTGTGAAAGAATGCATCTAAATCTTACTGGTGCAATCTTTAAGATTCCAGACAATAGCCTCTCGCCTCTATGGCACTTACTGAGGAACTACCTGGCACTGTATTTTTCTTCCTTTTTTTTATTTATTTTTATTGAAAACAAAAACAATTTATATAACAGTATATGAGTGTGACCTCAAGCATCCACCATATCACTGACAATAGTTGTACAACTCAGAAATTACAATGATTTGCACAGCGTCATTTTTTTACTGTGAAAATCTCGTGACTTGCAGGTGGATCTCATTTTTTGGTAAGGCACGAATGGCCCGCAGTGCGCAAAGGTTGGATACTTCCTTCAGCCAGGCTTTTGTTGCTTCTACACCTTTTTTCTTCTTCTGTGATTTCAGTTTAACCCTTTCCCCCTCAAACCGACCAAAACCGGCTGGTGGTCAAATGTCGTCTGCTTCAGTGTTTTCAGCTAATTTCAACAGTTATGAAAAACAATTTGACTGAGAAATGTACATGAGGCTTATCAAGATCACATGCCCCAGGTCAACAGCTTTCCTTGGCATGGGTTGGGCACTTAGTGCCCAACCCATGCCAAGGAAAGCTGTTGACTCAGTCTTAATTCAAGGAGGAAAGGGTTAAATATTGCTTAGTTTCTTTTGTCTTTTGAACCACTTGTAGTAGCTGGACTTAAACGTGTTCGCCGTTCTTCCCCTTACTTTCTTCACGTTGCACGGTTTCTCATTCCTTCTGACACAACCACCCACCCCTCCTAGTGGCTTCTACTTACCCTAATGCAAGAGAAGAATATTTCAGTGTTTGCAAGTGCACCCATTGAGTAGCAGTATTATATCACAGAACTATCTGGATACTCACAAAGTTTATTTTTGTGGAAATGGTTTGACATTTTTATTTTGTCACACAGGCACGTAGCAAATATCTCCATGTGTCATGTAAATACGTGACAACAACAATTTTACGTTGCCTGATACGAGTAAATGATTTACGTTGGCGTGTTTTGTGCAAATATTGCATCGTGATAAATGTGTATATAAGCTTGCAAATGGTTTGTTTTATTAACATCTGATTCAGGATCTTTTCGACAGTTCCATCCGAAACTCCTTATAGGTGTTAACACAGGCCTGTGGGTAGCGCTTCCAAAATTTGGAATTACGCTTAAAATAACGGGGATTTTAACATGATTTGCAACTTGACAAGATTCACTTTTACCAAAGGACAACACATTATTCAGGTCCTACTGGCCGCCGCCTGCGAGAGATAATCGAGAAGGTACCTTTAAAAGTGGTTGCGTATTGGTAAGTAGGTCAGTAAAGACTAACATACCAAATTACAAATTACTAACATCGAATGCAGAATTCTTTTGATATTTGAAATAAAAATAATGAACATAAATACATTCAGAAAAGAAAGTTTTGTGTATTTTCTTGAAGTATGATTGTACACAAGAAATAAAAAAAAAATCTGAGCACATGCCATTTGAATATGTTGAAACTACTAATCACATTTTTTCTTCCTTATAAATAATTCAATAGTAACAGCTGAAAGCGCGATTGCTGACTGTTCCATTTATTCATCAGAAATATTGGTGCACTGTTGGCAGCTAAAGTAGATTTGTCAGACGCCCGGCTACCTGTCATGTCTGTGATATATACATTGAGTCTGATTCGCGCTATCGTGAAAACATTAGTGATATTTAATCTTTTCTACATAGTTTGACTGTAACGTACGTACAGTCCTCCATAGTTTCAGTATGATATCTCTAAAGTATCAATTTGGCATTACGTAATCCATTGGCACTGATCATTGGTCAATCATTGGTCAATCCTTTACCCTGGAATCTTTCCTCACAAACTCAGAAATCGCAAAACATTGACAGATGACAATAAAATATTCAATACTTGTATGCCCCCGTTCTTATTTGCTCCCATCCCTAAAACACACAAAAAGATCGTATATGAACAAGTCTATCATTATTTCATTTCGTAAAACCTATCGGTCAAGGAAAGTTCATTGAACAAAACGGCTGCCGTTAAGTTTTAAGATTGCACCCTGGAAGTACTTGACCCATAATATATTTCTATTTCAATATTTCAGGATTTGTCAAATGGGTTGGACACTGTTGACAATAATATATTGCTTCGTAAATAACATTAGTGTGGAGTCCCTAGTACTCCATTTAAAGGTTTTTTATACGTGGGTCATTTTGATGTGATTTACCATATGCACACATATATGAAACATTTTCGTCTCAAACGTTTGCGCTGACGTCCAAGAAAGTGAAAGTTTGCAACGCACAGCCCTAAGGGAGCGCAACAAAAATGTGGTAGGAGGGAGCTGTGAAAATGATCAGCGGAGATCCTATGTATAATTTGAGTCCCCTCTTGAGATCAGCAGCTTCTAATAATAAGGTTTGATTTTTTTTCACGAATTTCAAGGGGAAATGGGTTTGCGAATATGAGTTCCATAAAAAGTCAGAGTTACTTGAATATACAATTGTCTACTGCATTGATACAATGACGGAATGAGGCCACGCTGATAAAGAACAGTAGACAAAGTGTAGATTGCAACATTTATTTCTCATACACATGTATATCCACACCGGTTTGTACGGATATATATTGAACATATTGACAATTGTAAACATGCTTAGTTTGCAAAGACCAGGCTCAAAGCAGCAATACATTTTTCACTAAAATTATATTCAAGTCATTTGAACATTATTAATTGCAGCTTGTTTGTGGCAAAGTACTCGCACCAAAGCTCACAATTAATTTGGTTTCAGAATACAGGTGCAGATTTGTTGGGAACGTTTTTTCTGTTCCAGTAAAGATACGAAAAGCAAAGTTAACAATGTTTAACAATCCCTGTTGAAATCAGAAGGGAAGTCGTAACTGCCCTTTTGGAAAGAAAAGTTTCTGTCGGTTTTACGGATACGTATTGCATAACTTTATGAGGAGAGAATGCAAGTACTAAAATATACTTTTTCAACTGTGTAATTTTTTATATTTTTGTATATAAGACTTATTAAGATAGTGTTATCACTACTTCATTTGCGGAAAATGTGCAAGAACCAAAGTGTATAGTAAAACCTATGTCAGATTTCTGCAGCATCCAGCCAGACTGCTTAACCACGTACACCCCCTGCTCCTTTTGCTTGTTAGTAGACACATCTTCTGCATGCCAGAACTGCAATTACAAGGGCCAAGTAGATTTGCAATAAAAATATTTATCTCAATCAGAAATAGTTTGATTGAATATGATTTGAAGTTTCAGCCAACAGTCATTAAATGTGAAGTGATATACTAACTTTTCATCTTTCAGATCTGTAACTGATGAAGTTCAGGTCTTTCACGTTTTAAATTACCTGAGTTTGTCAAAGACATGCTTCAAATTAAGTAAACTTGCTTTCTAGTTCGGACAGAAATTTGTAATGCGTTCTCAAAAAAATCATACAAAAGAGCGAACATCGATGCTGTTTTAATTGTCCATTTATTATAACTAAATGTTGAATATTTTTGCACGGAAACTTATTTTTCAGTGTGCCAACCTAGATGTTCATGTAGTAACGTACCTTTCAGCACCTCTGTCATTATGGCTTTAATATTACGCACTTAAATTTGATAATTGGAAATGAATCTACATGAATATGTTTAGAAACATAATTCACAGATATGCCATCTAACGGGAAGTGTTTTGAGTAATATATATAAGGTATTGCGAAAGTGAGTATGTACGCATATTTCATTGACTAAAAATGTACATGTAAAGTGATGTAGAAAAGCATCCCATTTGAGGTGGCAACTTTTGACATACCAGTCTGACCAGAATGATAGGCCAGTGAAGCAACAGATAAAGTATATTTGCCACGCCGTTTATCCCATAAAATGAAATCAAATTAAAGTACCCATGATTTAAACGAATGTATATCTATATTTACATACATAGCAGATGAAATATAAGTTTTGTTTTTTGCGCCTATGATTACACTTCATCGACGAGAGCATGCGCCTCCAATGACAAGTTCTCTCGGAAAGGAAACGTGTCCCGCCACATAACTCTCATTACGTGACACGCTTCTCCTATGACCACTGGCACAAATTGCATAGGCTTTGACACGAGGGATACGACCAAAAGATGGTGTGCATATCATGACCAAAAACTACGTCAAGAGATATTTCATCTTCAGTATAGGAACTTTTTTTATGAAACAAGGGGCATCTCGAAAGGCCAAGCGTTCTGCGAAATTGGGCGCTCACACAACTAAGCCCTTCTTTGCGACTTTTTTTTTAAATGTGGTTTTTCAAGCGACGGCTACACTTTGACATTCATACATGTATATGGGGGTTTGTGCGTTGGTTAATTGTGCACCCCGGGTTAAGTATTTATGGAGATCAATATCGCGGATATTAACAGACTACGTTTTATTTATTAGCCAAAAATGTCTTTTCAATGGGGTAACTCAGGAAAATATGTGAAGGTCACTAATATGATACCAAACTGTCTGCAGCCCTCTACATGTAAGGAGATTGGGGTGGTCTTAAATCCGGTTGGACTAAAATTTAAATTAAAGTAAGAACACATCGTTTGATGACCTTCAACACCGACCAAGAAATCACTCTGAACCAAATTGCACTCTTCATATAGGCTTTCTCTCTCCAATTCGGTTTAAAATTCCCAAATTACTCAAAACAACAAATTAAGCAATGGATGGTATTTTACAATCTGTAGACTACATAGTTTACAGTGCGCCCCACCACTTCTGCGTTATAAAGCCATCTTGTTTCTTGTTCTTTATCAGCGTACTTTGTTAATAGAAACGGATTGTTTTCCACTAACACCTACCTATTGCATTGTGCTGCCCTATGATTTTACCAAATTAAAAACGTATATCATATAGGCGCTGTACTTACGAAAACAGACTGTGGTACACATGGAAAGTTCAAAGTGAAATACAAATCACCGGCAGGTTTGGGGTTGGGCACATCAATTTGACCGTTAGCACCGTCGCCCCAGAACGAGGTATACGTCATCTTCATATCTAGAAAGGCAATTGGTTTAAGCTAGGAATGCACATCATTTGGATTGCTGCAGATCTTATTCTTGTGGCTGTATCTAGTTGGGTGGTAGCTCTTTTCTGTTTCTTTTGTTTGGGGAATTTTGTTGACCGTTATGCTTTTCAAGACAAGTCAATTTTAGAATGAATACTGTTGTGTCTCCTAAATCAACGGTCACTCTGTACGGAACATTGGCACAACGGCAGGTCAACCATGTGTGAGAGGTAAGAACTGAACGAATTTGCCTTATTAGCTGCGGCAAAACCGTGCTTGAACTTTTTCATTGCCAATACTTACGTCTAGCTTCCATGAGTTATCATAAGGATGCTAGATTCATATTCCTTGTAAAAAAAAAAAAAAGAAAAGAAAAAAAACGATTTCATTCAAGTGCAAGCATGCCTATTATTCCAGATATAATAATCAGAGGCAACAGCATTTCCTGGTGTGCATTGGGCGCGTTGCGTTTAATGCACACCAGGAAATGTTGTTGACTCAGACCAAAACTTAGCACTGAAAATTCTAAGGAATGGGACTTTGAGAAAACAGAAGCATAAAGTTGTTTCTTCACGCTTTCATTTAAAAAAATGACTGCTTTGAAAGATTCTTTAAGCCATTTAGTTGACATGGTAGATACAATTACTGGTTAAAACCCGACTAGATTGGTTGTAATATCTTGGATATTATATTTTTTCAGCTCGGTCAGGCCATTATATTTCTTTTGTGAAGAATTGAACATTTGATCAAACATTCTGAATGAAATATATAATGATGTTATTTAATTAAAGCTGTAAGTGTGTGGATGGTCATGGAACAGTTTCTTTGCAATTTATACTTCTCAGAAGAAGAAATAAGGATATGATACTGGCTTTGACTTGTATCCAAAGAAGCAATACGTAGGTTTTAAAACACAGACACCTACTGTTGGAGCCGTATTTTGTTTCTAAGAGATCCCATCCCGACGAAACGCAAGGCTGATATGCCTTTGATGAATATTTGCGTCACAAATATGAGTATCACCGTCACAATTTTAGTTGCACTAAAACTACGTGTCTGCAAACCAATGGTCCCCAGAGTACAATTCCAACCCTTAGGATAAGACACCGGAGGTTCCCAGGGAGTGGGACCTAAATGTTATTATGCACGGGAAGAAGTAAAATTCACGCGCTCTGATTAGCCAATTCTTCCGATAACATTCTCAGCGACATTGTTTACAAAGAAAACTCCATATTTTTTTTCAGATGGAAACTAGTAAAAAAACTACTTTGATGCAAGTTTTTCTGTTGCCGAGTATTTTTTTTTTTTTATTCACTTCAATTTTCTGTCGGTTGTATTGACTTACAAGTAAGACATGTAAAACACAGAAAAATTAATAAATGGTTCAACTGTTTCAGGCAATATAGAGGCCTATATATAATTGTATTTTTACAGTCAAGAATTTTTTGAAATATCCTATTTGTGTTTAGAAAAAAATGAATCTAATACCTTTCTAGGTAAATGATACACTTTGTGGAACTCAAAGTGTGATTACTCCGAAATACAAAGAACAGAAACTTCTTTAGGCATGTGGCTGCGATATTCATCATTTTCAGGTTTGCGATGCTACAATGCTGTAAGACTAATTTAACTGCTGAAGTTAGAAAATGAGCAATGGTAAAATTGAATAACTTGTTTTATTGTAGTCATTTATATGATGATTACCTTGAATTCCAATTGTTGGGCATCTGTTTGTGTTACACTGCTTTGTATCCTCATTGGAACCTGAACAATACCTGCCGCCATTTTGTGGCAATGGGCTGTCACAATGTCGGACACGATTGGATTTTCCCCCACCACACGTGACAGAACATGCGCTCCAGTCGCTCCATTTGCCCCAACCTCCATCCACTGGAGTTGGCCCAGAGGGGTTTCTGGTTGGAAGAGTTGGGTTCACTGGGGCATTTGTCTTTGGACCTGCAGTCACCTTTCCACCCTGTGCAACATCAACTTTAAAATAATGAGAAATATTTGTATTCTGCGAGGAAGAGAGAGGAGACGATCAAAAAGACATTGCAAATATAATGTGTCACCTTCAGATTGTTCACTTGACTTTCCGACATGTGATAAAGTGATAATTATAAGGCTAATTAGTGATTTGATAAAATATGTTATATCAATAAACTTGAACAAATTCCATTTTAACAAAAATTTGGCCCATACTGAACTGAATAAAATATTTGTGGGATACAATGACCAGGAGATAAAAAAAATGGCTGGGGGTAAAATGGCATCAGGAAGAGGTATTATCAGGCAATGCAAAATGCAATCGGACTATCTTCAACTGCTTATATTTGAAAAACGTGTAACCTGGATATTGAATATGAAAAATCCCCTCCCGTCCGCCCCAATATTTAACATTCTCACAGAAGGAAAATAATGAGCTTTTAAGACACATATTCCATTGTAAATGAGCTCTGATTGCAATGTTCCTGACAATCGGCAAGTTTGTGCAATATTGAAATGGCACTCTGTGCACTATGTATTTAAGGACTAAAAAGGACAAATAGTCATGTATGAAATGGTGTTTTTATCTGTACTTATGGTTATTATGATATGAACTTTATTTTGATTAGAAATCCGCGTGGCTCTCTTTCGCTGCTCGGTTACACTATTTTATTCTCTATTAAAAAAGCTTTTCATTTCAAAAAAAAAAACTTGCCTTACTTTGCCCTAACCATCAAAGAAATACCGTCTGTTTATTTTCGGAGACCACTTACCGACTTCTGCTGTTGTTTGACCCCTACGGGACAAAATAGCATCCCTCTCAGCCTTCGTCGCTACCACATCAGCTTCGAAACACCCGGTGTATGTGTCCCTTGGTCCATTAAAGTTCCATGTCCATAAGAAACTGTATCTACCTACAAGGCAGACAATGCGTCATATACCCGTGTATTATGGGCTATAACCGACGGAACCTGAGTGTTTTAATATTCAGTGACATTGAAATTGCTACTTTGGAAAACAATTCTAAAGTTCATGTGATATTGTATTGGGCTATGTTTTTTAACTTTTTGTTAATATTTTAAAACAGTTATACGTAACCATATAACTGAGACTGCACTGTACTCAGACCTCATGCAACAGGCGGTCATTTCATACCAGCCTCTCAGAAATAGATGTATCATTGAAATTGTGAGCTTTGTAATGTCTACGTAGCAGTTAGATCATTGTTATTAATTATTATTTCTTATTAATTAACGACTTTAAAGTGTGCCCCTGTGACATGTTGTAACGTCGCCGATTGACAACGTCCATCTACCTCAAAATAATGTTTGCAAACGATAGGCAATGCCACTACAATTTATAAACATGTACAACTGGCTGCATTCATTTATACAAACGCCGTAATTTATCGAAAAGCAACCCCGGACATGCAGGTCATCGTACAATCAAAATCGCAGAGGACACAAATGAGAGACACTCGCATATGAAAAACAGTGAGCGGACACATATACGGTTCAAGTAGCACTGCCTTGAAGTGTGAAGCAAGGAAATCCCACACTGGGTTAGGTTGCATGAATGAACCTTATTGGTTGTGTCAAAACATCATGGCATTTTGCCAGACATATATACAATAACACAAGGTCACAAGTGCATACAAATCCATGAACTGCACAGTAAAAGCAAAAATATATACATAATACATAAATACACACACACAGATATATATATACATATATATATATATATATATATATATATATATATATATATATATATATATATATATATATATATATATATATATATATATATAATACGGGGACAGATCTGGACTTCAAAAATCTGTAGCCAAAATTGGAAATACAGGCATAATTTACCCAAATTCAGTCTTGGACCTTTAACATTTCCTTTTTAAGTATTTTAGCCATTTTCACATTTCTTTAGCCAAATTCAAGAAACATTAGCATTTGGCTAATTGGCTAGTGGTCAGAGCGGTCCCTGTTATATATATATATATATATATATAAAGACAATAGAAACAGAAATATATATCGTTCCCTAGATAATGTAAACATTCTCTTACACCTCGTTTTCAACTGCATCGGATAAAAACGAAGCAAAGTGTTAATGATATATTTATTTTGTCCGCATCGTCTGGTTTTATGATAGAAATGTCGGATAACTTGCCAAACATAATTTTTCGTTCGGTTTCACATTTTGAACAGTTTATAACTAAATTAATTTTTTCGTGTATGCTTTCGTAATTTCCAGATTTTCATTCTCCTGAAGGAGCCTTTTGGACCGTGTGTGTCTTCCAGTTTCCAGTTTTATGGTATGGGTACTCATCTGACACACAAGAGATTCTGCTTTTTAATCTGATTATGAAAACTTAAAATGGGATATTTTCCATATTGAAGTATGTTTTGAATGTTGTGTTCGTTCTCAGTTTCATATCTCCTTCTGTATTATAAGACATATCTGTCTTCCTCTGGTTGATAAAATATCTTTTCAATCTCTTTCGAAACATATTGGTTGAAAATTCTGAAATGTTTTTGCCGAGTTTGTAGGGAGGATATCCACTGACATTTTTTGGCATTGATATTATCGACACTTTATTTTGGTGTTGATATTTTCGATATTACAGAAAAAGTCATACAAAAGAGAGTTGGGATTCATGTGAAATACTCATGACCAGATTTTTATATATTTGCATGCTCAGAGGGTATTCTCTCAATTGACTTACAACTACTATTATTTGAAACCTCTTGTGAACTCCCCAACACTATATTGAGAAGCATAAAAATGTACTTTTTAGAAAGAAAACTTGAAATAATGAGCAATTCAACTATCTAATTTACATATATTAACTGATAGTACATAAGAACCAAACCCTGACCTTTGGACATCCACTTTTAGTATTCGGAAATATTCTTTTAAGCCGATCGAGGGATTTCATGGCTTTGAGCTTTAGTTTCTCTATATAACAAGTCAGACACGCCTGAAAGATGGCAGTGGTGCACACTTACACATCCAAGATTTTAATATCATCACTATTGGGAAACCATATAGTAATATTACAGCGCGAGCATAGTTACAACTATGTTGGAGAAAATGAGGGTTACCGAGGGTAGCATGAACAAACACCGTGGCTCCCTTTTCTTGTTATACAGGGGACCAGTGTAATACGACAGTTTGGTTTAACGGCGCAATAGATCAAATTTACACATTAAAAGTACACAGACAAATGTAGCTTCACAACGATGGATTTGAGCTCTGCGTGAAAGGCACCACAATATAGAAGGGCGGTAAGTATAAACGGAAGCGAACTGAATGTCATCTACCGAGAGAGTAAACACACATGTATTAGGTAGCCGTGGTAATACATTGAAAACTTTGTATGACAAAAATAGTGCAAACAGTGTAATATGTATAAGCAGGTTTAGGGCATTTAAGCGGAAGATGGTGTTGTATAGGTAACAATGTGGAGTGCCCCACCTGGTTGCACGTCCTTCGGCATGGTCCAGGTGTACGTGCCCAGCGCCTTGTCCATGTTTTCACAGAACTTCGGGGCATTCTGAAACCCTGGTTTGGGGTAAGTCATTGTCACCTGATTTGGCACGTGGTATCCGAAGGGCGAGGTACCAAAGTCATAGATTTCGTTCTTTTTGTAGGTGGAGAGCGTCACCTCACCCTGATGGTTGCGTGGACCCATATACAAGTAATTTCCGTGGTCAGGAATGTACTTGTTGGTGCATCGTGTGTCTGCCACGTGATTCTACAGCCAAACCAATGTATCTGTGTAACTGAACCTGACACTAGTAAAAGTGATGCACAGACTGAATCAGTGATATGTGATCATATTGTTGTTCACAGTACGTCACTGAGATATGATTACGCTAAAGTACAGAATATATGACGGCGTTTGATCACATTGATGTTGAGTTTGTCACTGACATGTGCTTCTTTCTTAAAGGTACGATGTATACACCGTACAATTACAGTGGTAGCGTCGGTATGGTTTAATATCCGTATTCTGTGATGCGTGAGTACTTATCCTGTACCAACAGCTGTCCAGAACGGCTGCAAGCGCTTATGCAAAATGAAAAAAAGGTGTGATTTAAAACTTAATGCATTGGACTTTATTGTTCTTGTGGCAAGGAATTTCGTTGGACGCTTTAACGATTTCTCCTCCTTATCGATTGCAAGTATCAACAGGAAACCACTTGATGGAATATCAGTTATGACGACTGTGTACATAAAGGTCTAACCGATTAGCAAGCAAAGTGTATACTTATCGATAGCCGTAAGGTTTGTCGGGGTGCCGGTGATAATTTTTACCTTACTGCCACAGAAGCATATGCAAATACTTCTAAATTCCCGTCATTTTCACTAAATTGAGATGCTACAGACAATTAAGTTTTACATTTATTTACAAACAAATATCAATGGCAGCAAGCTTTCTCGTTGTGTATCAAAGAATATAAAATTCTTGAAGAGTACTGATCAAACTGGCGTCGGGACTCTTTTTAGGTAATGGAGGCCATGCAAATTAACATGGACATTATGTAGCCACAAACACATTTTAGGCGAGCTCGATGGCTTTGGCTCCCAGGAGAACTTCAAATTGAAAGACAAAGAATAGATCATTTAGAAATTAGTAAATTGACAAGATATTATCTTCAGTAAAGATGTAGCATAGGGCAAATCATTTTTAATGATAATGTATTCTTAACATCCATGGGTTGGCGTTTTTCAGTTGCAGGTACCTTCATTTAGTGGATGGCTTGGAGTCTTGTTGCCGGCAGTATGTCCTAATTTAACATATTATTGATTGCATATAATCATTAATGTAAGAAACATCCACATTTAGCTACTAAATATATGGCCTTTTTAAGAAGCACCAAATTTGAAAGGTAGAGTGTAACAAAACGGATTTTTTTTTCATACTCCACGATGTGCATCTTATAATGCATACTTAAATTGGAAAACCGCTTACTAGGCATATAACCCGCGTATCAACACCAAACTGTCTAAATCTGCAGGCTTGGCTACGTTGATGTTAGCATACAAGAACTATATATATATATATATATATATATATATATATATATATATATATATATATATATATATATATATATATATATATATATATATATATATATATATATACATATATTAGTGTTTTACTTACTCAAGTAAAGAGTGTTACTTTCTGGTAGAGTGCTCCCTGGATTTATTTTTCGAGCTATTTAGGAATGTTTAAGGCACGTTTGGTGACGAATGAAAGATTTGGTTTTGGAATTTTGTTCATGTTTTTCAGTGTTCCTGGATTGACGGTTCGAACCGGTTCACTGAAAGTTCCCGGTTCCCATCTCTATGAAGGATCTCACATGGACATGTAAAGTGAACCTTGGACGGATCGACGGATCGACGGATCGACGACTCGCACACACACGTCAACATCATCATCAACATTAACAAAACCCTCATCGAACAATTTGTGAAAAATTCTTTATCACGCTTGAGATTATAAAGTTAAAATTTGATTGCGTTTGCTTTTCAAACATAAGTTAACTTGGCGACTGATTATTGATAGTGTAGGTGTTTACAAGCCTGTTTTGGCACAACAAGCAGCTTAATTTAGCACTTTAGCTTGGCTTGATCCATCGTTGCAGTCTAAGAGAAGGAGAGGACAGGAAAAAGTGACATATTTATCAGGGGAAATGATGCCAGCATTCTCTGCAAAGAATTCAAACAACAGTCATTTCTCTCAGGTTATCTCTTGTAAAGAACCAAAAATACAAAACACTTATAATACGGCTAGACTCAGATCCCAAATTTTTTAACCAGCCTAAATAGAATTTGTTGCGGAGCTGAATATCTTGAAAGAATTTTTAACAACTTAGCACTGAGGCTTAATTTTGTTATGTTTATAATAAGTCACCTGAATACTCTCAGGTTAGAACAAATAAAAAGCGTGGCCATTTAAAGTTTCACAAGTTTCCAAAGTATTGCAGCCGTATAATTTTCTGACGTAAAAAATGACGTAGAATAATTCCTACAATTTACATGGATGTTTAAATGTAGTCTATTTACCCCAGGTTATGTATACAGTGTCTCTTCAAATACACAGCGTTGCCGATGATCACAAGATAAGGGCCTACCTTGGTGGGATGCGTGAGAACCACTTTTTGTCCAGGATAGTACACAGCCATCGGGTGAACAGAATCGTAGCTGGCGTCATTACGGAGGGTTTTGCATGGTTGGTTCTCAGATGGACCGTTGTTATCATACCCTTTGTCGAGCCCAAAGAGGCCATTCTTTGGGGCATAGTACGATGCATGACGAGGGAAGGCCCTGCATAAATTTGAGTCCCAGTATTCACCATTTTGTTCCAAATAATCGGTGCAAGTAAGCCAGGAGTGGCCATTGGTGAGCACCAAAATTCCAGCCAATGTTAGCCAGCCCAACATTTTGCTGATTCTTCGCGTGATGCTGCTCTAATGGCTAAACTCTTATGATACATGCACATCAAGAGCGTGAGTTCTTAAGGCCTGTCGGTGATGATAACGCTTTATCAGAATCAGATACAAAGTATATATGCTTCCTGAATTACACAACAGAGCACATATGGGTATAACGCACTCACTACAGCATTAGTGTATGAAACATCTGTAAGATATAATTAAGTGATTTAAATATTTGTCTGATTATTACCAAGTATGTTGTAGGCGTTAGAAATTCAATTCATTGTTTCTATGGATGAGCGTCATCGTTTGGTTTGCTCTGCAGATTTTGATTTTATATTGTCTTTAGACGATCTTGACAGACCTGTAGAGATACAGGGGCCTCTTTCACGTGCAGGCCAACAATGACAGGGATCTACTGTACACTGCTCTCAATGAAAGTCAAATCTAAGGCAGCAGAGAGGCTAGAAACTGAGTCCTTTGGAATTAAAATTAATAGAGCTATCTGTGTCTAGTTTTATGGTAGATTTTAACACACCCACATCAATTTGATTTGGCATACAGAATGAAGATCCTGACACATAATACAGACGGTAAATACGCGTTCACGTGTGCAGCCCCACTTCGGGAAATTCAGAAGGCAAAAAAAAAACAAACAAACAAACAAACAAACATAACAAAAACAACCAAAAAAAAAAACAAAAAACAAAAAAAACAGGCAACGAAAACCAAAAGCCAAACAAACAAAAACGCAAAACAAAACAAACAATACTATAAAACTAAGAAACAAACAAAAAGAAAAATGTCGGGTTTTTTTTTGTTTTTTTTTTTTTTTTTTTTTTTTTTTTTTTTTTTTTTTTCTGCAGTGTAAATGGCCACAATACAAATGTCTGAAGATTCTCAGGCTTTGACCAGTATAATATTTTTTTCGCTGATCATATCAATATTTACCTGAAGTTTGTGTAATCTACAACATTTCACACAAATACAAATTGCGACCAAGGAATATGCGGTGTAGCCGTAAAAAACTGTTGACATGAAACATCATTAAAAACGGTTGTATTTTCCTTTATTTAATTGGGGCAAAAGTTCCATAGCAAAAGCCAATATTGGTTATGCACTTGGTTCACCAACTAATAAGTTCAGGAAAAGTTCCTATCACAAAATGCCGTGACAGGTTTCACAAGTATCTGCCCTATAAAGTACACGTTATAATTAATGGATCACTTCTTTGGGATTTCAAATGGCAAATAAGACCAAGAATTAAGATGTTCGTGCAGATTTTTGTTTCTGTGTTGTCGTCATAGAAAATATATGATAAGCATGCCATACGTAGTCATTGTTTCGTTTGTCAATTTTTGAATGTATTGCTCATGTACCAAAAATTTCACTTCTAGAGTCCATCATTTCCCCCAGCACAAGTGTATTCCAGTCATGTAAATACGTCACATATCCAAATTAATTGGATCTTAGCTCATGGCATATTCAAAAAGACAAATTCTAAACAAAATAAATATATTGCTTGAAGTCCATTTTCTTCGATCTTAACAGATTTACAAATTACTACAAGTATAAAACTTACACTTATTTGCCCTTTATTTATGTGGAAAAGTTTACTAAAACTTTGTTTGAACATTAAATTATGATTGAGTAATGATGTCATCATATTTTTGTTGATGCACTGTGTATTCCACACTTGGAATTGAAACACTCGCCCCATTTCATCACCTTTGCTTTTATCAGAACAGCATTTGCCTTGGACATAGAGTCGATCTTAATATTACTGTTGGACATGTGGATCTCCTTTTTCGACATAAACAACCATATATATATATATATATATATATATATATATATATATATATATATATGGTTGTTTATGTCGTTTACAGTCAATTTTGATAATGCAAAATTAAGTATAAGTAACACAATGAAGTTACTGAATGAAGATATTTTATTCACAATATCAGGCATCGATTTTAAACAGTTGTGAGCCGCCAGATAATATCGTAGCTATGTAAACAGTATCGTTGCAACGGTACAACTGGCACGAAAATGATTTTAAAATGAAGCATTTTCCACAAGAACCTGTCAAATATATTGAAAAATAGAAATGAGTCAATTGTTATGAAACCTTGTTACTCGACGTACATCTAGCTTCAAGTTTTTATACGTCAATCTTTGAACGATACACCTGTGCTCTGTGTCAATGCTTTCAACAATTCAAACATATCGTGAAGTGTATTGCTTGCACTCAAATTGTCCACCCAAAAATTATAACACCCACATACATATTACATATTTATGTGTAAATGAATTGCCACATTACAATAAAAGTAGCATAGGAAATAAGTGTGACTGATATGTCCACAATATAAATCTTTCCTATTTGATATTATACTAATTCTAAGAATGGGTTCCATACAATTGATCAAACCTGCTAACTGATTTCCACAAAACCGAATTTATATTTTCGCGCCAATTTTAACGCTTGGAAAACAAATAATCATGTATAATATATATCGTCGGATGGTTCCTTAATGTGACACAAAATACCTTGCACCCCATATTTCAATACGTGACCTCTCAAAAATAAACAGTCCCGTTGGCATGTGTACACAAAGCACAGCAACCAACGTCACCTGGAAAGAGAAAATAAAGGTACATAAAATGGTGATATTAAGGTTGGTAAATAAACTTGCACAATACCGTACTCTTGCACACTTGAACTGAACAGCACCATCTGTACTCAAAGTTTAGTGAAGAATTGGGACAATACCTTTTGCCTAAAGAAAATTTAAAATAACATTTTCTGTGGCTCAATGTTTTTCTTTCTTTGAAACTACCAGAACAATCATGTCTCGAGTTTTACCGTCCGGTCACAACAGCAGGCCAGACGCGTTCGAAACATGAGCACATAACCTAATATTAACTCCCACACCCTAACTTCTTACAGTTATGAAGCTAGAATATCAAAATCCTTATGTATGTATGTATGTATGTATGTATGTATGTATGTATGTATGTATGTATGTATGTATGTATGTATGTATGTATGTAATGGTAAAACCAGCCGAAAGAAAGCACACGAGTCACCAGACAGGCCGAGTGCTTTCACAAGGCTGGTCTGTGTGACTAGTATGCTCCACTCCGCTGGTTTTACCTTTATCCAATAACTGGTTCCCGGTCCGATTCCAATGGTCACATCACAGCAGCACCGGGGGAGCCAGGCTATCATTAACCTTTACATGGGAACTAGGAGGATATGGACAACTTGATCCCCCAGTTTTTATTATGTCTGGGTACCAACCCAGACATTTTGTTTTTCCAAAAATTCCTTTTTTTTCCTTTCTTTCTTTCTTTCTTTCTGTCTTTCTTTCTTTCTTTCTTTATTTTTTCTTTCTTTCTTTCTTTCTTTCTTTCTTTCTTTCTTTCTTTCTTTCTTTATGACCAGATTTGTCCGGAGTTTTTCTCGGACTCTACTCTTCCGAAAACCACCAAACTTGCCATGGTGACTGACGTGCCAGTGAAATTAGGCACCTGACTTGGAATAGTCATGATGATTAAAATTATGCAAATGAGGGGCAATCAAAATTTTAAAAGCTCCATATCTTCTAAACTATTGGAAATAGACACAAACTTCTAACTTACACATATAGGTTTGAGACAACTGGCAAATCCAATAGCATACAAACAGAACTTGGGGTTTTTTTATAGTACGCTAAATTCACCAAATTTCTCCCCAATCCACATACAAGCCTAGAACTGCTTGCTCTCTGACCTATTGCTTGGACCTCCATGGTGACAGGCAACCATTTAGCATTCATAATTAATTAGCTTGAACCTGTCTCACAGCTCTCTGTCCATGCATGCTAAGTGCACGCTTTGGAAGGTTTGGGTCTTGTAGCAAATTGGGGGGGTGGGTCCGTGGGGGGAGACTCCCAACAACTGTGTAATGAGGCTCTCAATAAAATACAGAGTATCTCTTTCTGTTCATGCAGGAACAGATTGACTCCATGCTGCCATATGTACCAGTCAGGCTTTTGTTTCCACTGGTGTCTTAGCTGGCCTGTTTTTGCCTGAGGCAATGTCAGTCTGTGGATCTTGTCAGTCCGAAGGGAATTCACACTCCAGACTTCTAGGCAGAACAAGCCTGAGTGTACCCTCTGGTAAAAAAGACAACCAACAGAGCTGAGTCCATCATGCCAAGGCGGGTAGAATTTATGTCATCTCAGTGGACACTTTCATGTCTTTGTATTCTTGTAACCAGTGAAATAAAGCCTGTTCTTGATAGCCAATAATGAGACAGTATGGTTTTATCTTGGTTCATAGGTACATGTTTATGTAGTTTCTTGACAGCTTCTCTTAAAATTTGTTTATGTGATAAAGGAAAAAAGACAGTTTTGTATTGCATGTATACACATCCCTTTGAATCATAATATGTGTACACTGTACATGCACATATACTCATCAATACAGACAAGAAGGGCTGACCCTTTCAGGAGTGGGCATTTTACTCTGGTTGCAAGGGTGCTCACTGTAGAGAGGTGTTACTGCACAGTGGTACTTGCAATTTATGACCGAGCCTAATGCTAGACAAAAGTGGTCACATAGGACAGGTGGTCATTCTTTCTTTCTTTCTTTCTTTCTTTCTTTCTTTCCGACCAAGTTGGTCCAGAGTTTTTTTCAGACACTATTTTTCCGAAAACCACCAAACTTTCCATGGTGACTGACATAACGAGTGAAATTGTGCATCTCATTTGGAACAGTCATGATGTTTAAAAGTATGCATTTTTTTAGAGGCAACAAAATTTTTGAAAGCGACATATCTTCCAAAGTATTGCAGATGGACTCAAATTTTCAATGTGCATATATACCTCTGGGACACTTGGACAGTATAGTTGTAGAATTTCAAATTATGCTAATAAGAGGCATTGAAAAATTTTTAATTTTAATATCTCTAAAACTACTATACATAGAGATGCCATTCAAACTTCAATTTATAGGTTTGTGGCAAAGTAGCATCTAATGAACCATGAACCATAGTTTTAGGATTTTAATTTAAGCAAATTAGATGAATATGCAAAATGTAAATCTTTAATAGCTTCAAAAGAGGTGCCATTCCTACTTCAATTTATGGGTTTGTGGCATTGCCCCATCCAATGTACAATAAACCAAAGTTCTTCTAGGCTTAAAATTCATGCAAAGTAGAAAAATACACACAATTAAAATGTTGAATAGCTTCAAAATTATTGCAGATAGTAGTTTCATTCAAACATCACTTTATAAGTTTGGGACATGGCCACATCCCTTGAATCAAGAACCAAAGCTGAGCATTTTAATTTATAAAAATTAGGCTAATACACGAAATTTAAATTATGTTGAACAATAGCAAAGTGTATCATTTCAAACAGTTCTCATTTTGCAGCCAGACAGATTTGCTGTGACGCAAATCTGGGTTCCTAGTTCTATTTTTTCCTGATACAGCTACAGTTTCACACACACACACACACACACACACACACACATACATACATACATATATATATATATATATATATATATATATATATATATATATATATATATATATAATATATGTATATTTATATATATTTATATTTATATATATACATATGGGGGTAATTTATATGTGGAAATATTCCAGAATAAAAAAAAATCCTGACGTTGCTGAGATTGAAATGTCCTTGTTTTTGTCTTCCCGAGTTACAGTAGGAAGACATGGTACTCCTTACCGCTATGATAACTAGCCCTCGGGGTCAATCATTTCCCCGTTTTCATATTCTGGAAAATTGAATACCTCGCGAGTATTTCCACTTATATACCCTATATACGACACATTGCCTGCATTCTTAACATTAGGGTAATCACCAGTATTTTATCACATATCAGTGCTGCTGAGTTCCTGAGATTCTGTATTGTGTTGTGAAACGATGCAAAATCATTCTGTGGTATTGGTAATTACTCTTATAGATCGGGGTTTTTTTTTGAAAGTCAAGAAGAGAAATTCAGGCGAGGATCGTCTTTGGATGATTGTATATTCTTTCGAGACCGCAAACCAACGATACGTGACTGGAAACAAACGAGTACATGCCAATATTGGCCATCTCAATTCTTGAAAGCCTATACGGTCTTCTCAACAAAGCTGTAGTCCGGATCACAAACGGCATTTGACCGCGTGTTGGTTGATTTTGGATGCCGCTGAAAAGAGTGATACGTTGTGCAACATAAGAAGCCTACTTGCTTTCGATCGGATTTACATTTACGTTTTGAGTCTGGGCATCAATTATTTGTGATTCCTTAATTTTAAATGGCGATCTTTAAGTTGCTCATGGCGGGAATATTGGGGTCGGGTGCACTATTTTCGACTTTGCATTTCTTCTTTCATGCTTCAAAAAGAATCCAAATCATCAACAAATTAGGAAGAAAATATCCCACCACAACAGCTTTATAACATTTATGCCGTTAAGGGACGCAACATCAGAGTAAGGTTTGATAATCAAGTCTGTAATTTGTAACTTCCGGATTGTTTTTATCTCATAGTATGTCTTTCATAATCTCACTTCTTTCGTAGCTAGAAAAAAAAACCACCTCTCTCTCTCTCTCTCTCTCTCTCTCTCTCTCTCTCTCTCTCACACACACACACACACACACACTTTTTCTCTTCCTCTCTCTCTCTCTCACACACACACACACATGAACCTATATGTTATATTAGACATTGTGCTGGTGCCCAGAGATTATTAGATTATGCTCTCATTTGGGAATTACATGGTCTTTACACTGACGTTTCAAGTTTCCCCGTCAAAACGGTCTACAGTGACTGGTAATATCAAATGTCGTCTGCTTCATCCACATAATTGATTATTACCTTGTCTCATTTTTTCGAAGGAAAAATTGATCAAAGACTAACCAGGATAACATACAAATAGTTACCACCTTTTCTTGATTTACCCTGAATGCTTACTCAGTCCAATACGACATTTTAAGCGTTAAATCAGGGAATTTCATGAACGTCAGAACAGAAACATATTAAACAAATTCCGGATATAATTAAATTTTACAAAAGTAATAGCGGTGAAGTTCAAATATTTTAACATATAATAAATGTGGTAAACGACAGGTATGCTTGCAAAAGTGTTCATTTATAACCCTAGCCTTTACGACCATTGAAAGAGAGTATACAAATACAGCGGATCTTTCGATTTCGTCCACCTGAGAAAATATGGTCTTTATAGGGAAGAGATCTTTATAAAGAATATAATTTAATTAAAGAAAAAGCAACAAAAAAAAAATCTTAAAATTCGTGGCCTTAATATAAAAATTGTCTCTTAACGGAGATAATCTTAATTGGAGATGTCTGTGTACTCTGAAAAATCCCGCTTAAGAAATATTCAAAAGTTTGCATTTAACATTGAGCACTGTGATTTCATTTCCATATAAACTTCCACGCAGTGTCAATCAGTTGCTTGTTGTTCTCCAATGTGATCAGGGCTACCGGGGACATGTAAATAAACCTTTATATACAGCATCGCCGGTCATTGAAAATAGGCTGTTCGCTTACAACGCCGCTGGCATCGACACAAAGGTTTCTATAATAGAATGGTCTTTCAATTCCACAATGTTTCGGCGGTGCATACCAACGGTCAGGCGGCATCAGGATACGATTGCCCTCAATTGTAACATCTTAACCGCTTTCCCACCCCACACCTTTCAGTTCCAACTGTCGTTTCCTTTATCTTCCATATTTGACTTATCATTTTCACAAAGCGTTTTGACAAATATCCCACAAGAGACCTAACAGACAGTTAGGTTACTTTTCTCCACATCTTCCGTGTGGCAACGAGGTTTTAACGTTACATTTGATATATGGAATTCACAAAAAGAAAGAAATTAATAAAACTTAAATCTTGCCGAGTTCTGTAAATTGCTTAGCTCATTAACTTTATATACCAAACAAACCTGTAAATGTTACTGTTCTACAATTTTCAATGTCATGCACGTTAAGGCTAGAAACGACATTAATGAAAATCATTTTAACTAAGCTTACTTAGTTGTCAGTTAACTGAGCCTTGAACTGCAATTCGTTCTCCGTTTGATATATATATATATATATACATATATATACATATATATATATATATATATATATATATATATATATATATATATATATATATATATATATATATATATATATATATATATATATATATATATACATATATGCATAATTGCTGAACCAAATGCGAGGCGCATCTTCAAACAGTTTTGTTAATTTTACGCTTGATAAAAAATACATGTTTATAGAAATGACGGTATCAGTGGATGTATACATTTCACTGTCGCTTTCTGAGAACTCGCTGGCCTCTCTTGGAAAATGAATGGGATCGCTTCACCAAATTCCTTCAATAGGAAATAATCACTTTTCGTAATGCGGTGCCTTTTTTTAATTTTATGGAAAACATTTTTAGGAAACAGTTTTGCCAAACAAATAGTTCATGAACAATGCATAGAAACATGATGTGCTGGCACGTCTTTGATTTGCATTTTTTATTGCTTTCTTCTAATAGTTATTGCTATTGCCATCTTAATGGTCTTTTTCATCGTTATTGTCGCCTTTTTTTCTTATTTTTTTTTTACTTTTGCGATGTCGTTGTATGGATTCTCATAAAATGGGGGGGGGAGGGCGGGATGGACACAGCCTGGGGTCATATAAAGTGTGTTCATTATTGGTCATTATCTTTCAACCTGGCAGTATTTCCACATGTACGTTTTAGTTCTGAACCAAAATTATATAGCACTGGTCTTATTATTTTCTCGTTTGAACAAAAATGGAATAATAAGCAATTATGCCATTTTGAAATATTTATGTTTTACTAGACACTTCTTGCCGTTTTCTCAGAACAGGTTGACTTCTGTTCAAAAGTGCGGAAATAGCGTATACCTGTGATTCATTGTCATTTGCAATACTTTCATATTTTAGTATCTTCATAATGTTACCATTACTTTCAAGTACAAGTCCAATGGTTTGCAAAAAGTGTACGTACTACTTCCGTATCAGTTCGAACATTGCAGTATACAAGCTACGCTACAATATAATATCTGCAGCATGGTAAGACGTGTGACAAACTTTTTAATCTTATTAACACAAGTAAAACCCTTTGGCATCTAAAGATGTATTTTAAATACGTACTACTTCCGTATCAGTTCGAACATTGCAGTATACAAGCTACACTAAAATATAATATCTGCAGCATGGTAAGACGTGTGACAAACTTTTTAATATTCTTAACACAAGTAAAACCCTTTGGCATCTAAAGATGTATTTTAAACAATTAAAATTGTATTTCTAATGTGTTCTGATAATGCGTTTATTATTATGCTGGGAAATGGAGTCTGCATGCAAGATATTTCAGAAAAACTATTCACTGAAAAATACCGTTTTTATAAAGATAATTGAATACATCCGGGCACATAAACTACACAATCCGGGCGAGTAAGAAGGTAAAGTTTTGTGACTTGGAATATTGTGAAGTCATAGACGCTAACGCGCCTAAGAGCTGACGTAGAGATAGATGTTGGGCACTTGGCGGTACCCCCAAACAGCCTGAAGCAAGCTACCAAACAGAACAGAGCATGTACCGCAATCCTGGTCATCTAATGAAGGCTTTCCCATGATGTGTTTGCCGGTGTCTTAGAAAACCTTCAAGCACTGTAACTGCTTTGCCAGCCAATTCTGCTCAGATAAAACGTGTTGGCGCTTGTCATGAGACGTATAGTAATTGTAAAAATTAATGGGATCTAACATGTTTTATTGTTATCATTTCAACAACTGCTGAATGTATGACTATACCATCCGTCGGACTATGCATTGGTCACACTATTCAGAAAATATCTGCAAGCCTCAAAACATATTGAACAACTTCAGGTTCCTTTAGATTTGCTAAGCTACTTGTTTGCTGTCATATCATACCAATACACAGTTTAGCAACGTTGTCTGGGTTATCAGGAAGTTGCAGAGGAAGCGCTGGCATAACTACCTAAATCTTTATTTTCAAACATACATGAAGAAGTGCGTTTTTATTAGTTCATCTGTATATTTGTGTGTGTGTGTGTACATAATTCGTTACTACAAAATATAATGACAGTTTTTTTTCCTCATAAGTCTTGATTTCTCACAACATCACATGCCATAAATATATAAAAGACACACAGCAGAGTAGGGTGAAGTAAATTGAACTTAATTGTCTATCGGTACAAAGGTGAAAATGTGCAAGCGTTAGCAGGAAGTGCTGTTTACCGATATACAATTTCAAATCATAATGCATCTGAAATATATTACCTAAAAAGACATTAAAACATATACTTTATAGATGTTTAAAACAGATTACAAGTTGGAAAAGCGGGTAATATGTGCGGCAGCTACATGGAGCATTTGAAAATTTCACAGTGGGAAAACCTAAGCAGTACAAGAGCACCTTTACTCTTTACACTGGCTATGTACAAATCAGTTCTTTACAATGTCTGAGTCTCATCTTTTTGCGGCAGTCTGGTGCCAGGTTATTCCAGGATTTGATAGCCAGGGATCCCAAGGTGTTTAAAACATTACCATGCAAGGAGAGACATTTATCAGTATTACTACACTTATGAAGAATATACCTCCTGATCTTTTTCGATAAGCATCTATAATTTCATTGGACTTCATTTTCCATGTGTTGCCTATGAATTACCGTTGATAGTTCATTGGCTTGATGTAACTTTCCTCGAATGAATGTCATCTGGCGGTCAGGAAAACAACGATTTTATCAGTGTTGTTCTCAAGCAAAATCTCGTTGTTGCGATAGCCATAAGTATAATGCTGTGGGGGGTAGACATACAGACACACAGACTTTTTTGGCCTAATATACATAAATAAATCGTTCTATTATGGCTGACTTTTTTACTTTTTTTTCTGAACACATAAAAGCTAGCCTTGGTTCTTATTTTGGACGATTTGGTAAGTAGATAACCAATTGATGTGCTGAATTTAAGAAGTACCTCTATTTTCATTTAAAAACCAAAACAAAAACAAAAGCAAAAAAAAAAATAAAATAAAATAAGAAAGAGACCACGCATTTGAGATGCACAAAATCATATTCAGTATAATTATTCAAAATGCTGATTACACAGTGAAGGCTACCACTTTGCAATGCTTCCCGCAGTGTTGAGTTGAATCTCTACCCTTGATATTGCGTAGAGGAAATACACAAAAATATAGCAACATCTGTGCATAACGCCTACGCAAGACCAAGGACAGGCAGGAGTTCGGGCAACATTGCATGGCCCCCTTCATGTCAAACAGAAAACGGTAACATGTATTTGGTTGGAGAGAAGGAGGCGGCTAAATACTTTATCGTGATATCTTATGATTAATTTCCGTTTGTTCGGGGGACGGGTTTTTGTTCCCAAAATTTATACAGGCCCTCCGGCTCAGCCCTAAGATGGCTCATCCGATACTTGCTATCAGAATACATAATTATCCGTTTGCGCGTCACCGTTTTTCCATTTAGACTTTATAGCCGACTTCATTGCGATAAAATGGACAATATTCCCAGGATTTTTTCTCCAACTTTATATCCCACTCTACTTTTCCTGACCAATATCTTCATAATTTTGTCTGCTACCACCAGAATGACATCGTTTCATCAAATATATCTGATTTATTTTCCTGTCGGCTGTCTTTGATTATGTTGAACTGAGCTTGCTACCGGTTACATTTTTGAAATCCAGGATTGAAATCATATTTTTCTGGCTGTCTGTAAGTAATTTTACATTTACTCAAATAGATGTATCAAAGAAGAATCAAATCATGAACATACCTTCTAATAAAAAACACGGAACTGCGCAAAATTTTCGTCGGCGGAAGTAAAATAAGCCACGCTGTATGCACATGCGTCATCTTTACATAAATCGACCAGAATGATTCTGGCAGCTTTCTGGCTGCAGCTCTATACTGCTATCAAGTAGCTTTTACACAAAATCAATGTGAAGATCAGAAATTGTATATCACCGCATTACATCTGTACCTTTAAATAGTATTAGTAAATTCATAATTATATACTTATACACATCTTGCACATTTGTAGTTGTAAATATATCTTAATAGTTTATGACACACACCAACACACACGCGCGCTCGTGTGCACAGACACACATTCATACCCACATATAAACATAATACATACATACATACATACATACATACAAGCATACACACATACATACACACGTGCATACATACATACATACATACATACATACATACATACATACAAACATACACACATACATACACACATACATACACACATACATACATACATACATACATACATACATACATACATACAAACATACATACATACATACATGCATACATCAGTGTCTATTATTGTTGTAAATCTGCTGCTTGATGTCAGTAACATGACTCATGAAATGATCTGCTGTTCGATCCATTTTTAGGAGTAGAAATGCAACTTACCCATGACAAGGTTACCGTTTTACATTTTCTCTTCTGTAATGAGCTTGCTGACGAGTGAATTTGCACCGATTTAAGATATATTCCCTCCGACCCTACTAAATTGGCGCGAAAAGTCACACCTACTTGTACAGCGTGGGATAGTGCCTAAGTGTCACCTCAATACTTTTTGTACAAGAATGCTACGGGACCAGCTCTGTGGGAGTACTTGATAACCCACATATTAACAAAAAATTGTCAACCGGTGAATGAAACATACCCTTACACGTATGCTATGCACCGTTCTTATTTTTCTTTATCTCTCAAAGACGATAAGTTATTAACTGTTAGTATGTTTTGGTTCTATTGGAGCCGAAAATGTCCTTAGGCGCACGAGCTATTTAAAATGATTTGAAAAAGTGTTAATATTCTATGAACTTGTCGTTTCAAACATTTCAGTTCATAGCCTTACCTGCATCGTCCTAGTTGAAAAATATAGCCCAAACATGTTCCAACTGTCATATCAAAATAGTTCCATATAATTGGCAGAGTGTATCGAAAAGACCATTCTTTTTCATACACTACAGCATAAAGGTGCAAATAAGGCAAATATATGGAAAAGAAGCGCATTTTGTTTGACTACAGGCCCGTTGAGCTGACAGAGTCCATGGCCTCCTGACGGCTCTTGTGCGTCAAAGCTTTTGCATCTTTGAAAGCACGGCGAGACAACCTGAATACACACTATGGTTTTCAATGGGCTATTGAATTGCTTAAATAACACAGGTGAACACAGGGTAAATTCCCCTGGGGATGTGCACGACGTATTGGAGGTTTAACAGGGAATGGCCAGCTGACAAAACTTATTTTAAATTTCATATCTGAAGTGGCAACAGTGCATTTTCCGGGTTTTTTGCGGATGAATGCATTTTCTTCCAATTTCCTGTATTACATTATCACAAAATTTCAAAAGTTGTCTTATTTTTTATAAGACGATGTTTTTTTCTTAAATACAGTGACCGTCAGCTTGCCACAGCGAACCTTACGGGCTTATAGTCTTGGCACTTACACAAAACAAGAATTTAGATGTACTTTTGTTTTGGCATGACTGTCTGTACTCTGATTCATGATAAGGTCTGTGGTGTAATGCTATAATTTGTCATAAGTCGCATGTGGAGATTTGAATAATACTTTTTCAAGTATGCTAAAAATGTTAGTGTTTTAAGTAATTCATAAATTTGTACAAACCCCCTCCCAAGAAAAGACAACTTTCCAGCCTGCAGCCCGCCCTTCATTCTCCCATTTCTCCTTCGACCAGTTGCGACTCCCGCCCCACCAAAATCTTCCACGCTGTTACTAGAACCGGTGAGAATAGACGTTCCAGACAGTCGTCTGTTGTTGACACGCTCAGATATCTCACTGCCCACGGAAACGTATTGCAAAAGTGGTGAGCATGCTCCTACCGCCTACCATCTATTTGATGCCCAACTGGTTACCCCTGCCGTCGAAGCGTGTGTCCATATATATATAAATATATATATATATATATATATAAATATATATATATATATATATATATATATATATATATATATATATATATATATATATATATATATATATATATATATATATATATATATATATATATAATTATATATATATATATATATATATATATATATGTATATATATATATGTATATATGTATATACCAACCGAAGAAAATTGTCACTACAGCTCACTGATCCTATTTTTATACGTTGAAGGTGCTTTCACCTTCTGAACAATTTATTGACCTGCACTTGCCAGTTTACAAGGTCATAACACCTAATTCTCACTTATTCAGATCATGTACCTATTGTAGACCCATTTATATAACTACTTGAAAAGGTTATTGCATACCCGTGATTGTTTGTATACAGGTTCACCGTACCGGTATTATGAATGTTTAACATTGCCTCATTGTTTCTTTTATTACCACCATAGAATTATGTCATCGGGTTTACGTCTGCGGAAAGCGAACTCAGTATTACCAGTATTGTCACGTGCATCCATGTTTTATTCCAGTTTTATTCGCAACATGAACTCATGCAATGTGAATCACTTATGTGTCTACATTCATTTTCATGTACGTTTTTTCTTTTCCATATGGATTATCATTATCTGACATTTATGAGGATAATTTGTTATGCGACACACCCTTTAGAGACAGTTTCCTTTGTAATATTTATCTATTTACCGCTGAGAGTCAATGGGATAGTTATACACATATTCTACCGGGAAAGGTTATCCAGCTGAGCCGTCTCACAGTCGCAAGCTGTGCTATGGGATTCTATGTAATTGTGTTCCAGATTGTGTATATTTTTTGTACGATGTATTGTATATTACTCTGCTTTTGGGTTTGTATACAATTATGCGACTAGATCTATGGTATTTAACTGTGCTATTTAATTGTATATAATTATGCTAATGGATTGTATCGGATTGTACATAGTCGTGCTATTGTATTGTATCTATTTGTCCTATTTAATTGTATATAATTCTGCGACTGGACTGAATATATTTGCGCTATTGTATTATATATATTCGTGCTATTTTAATTTAAACATATTTATTTTACATATTTATTTTTGCCTAAATCGTTACAAAGAACTAATCTGGAGGCTGTCCACAACAGGCATGACGCACAAAGGATTTACAATACGCACAGGACATACAAGGTATGAATTGGCATGTGGTTTGACATAAATATTCGGTACAATTGAATCAAGAACAAATCTGAAACGTTGACAGCTGAAAAATAATCTAACCTTAGCTTCAAATATTTGGTAATTAACATCATCACTGAGTTCTGAGCTATCTTATTTGAAGTATTTTATGAGTATGTCACTAGCTAAGCGAACTAAGAGATCTGGATGCACACCAGGTGCTAGGATGGGACACACCGTATCCAGTAAAGCTTTCCTTAGCACTAAGAATTTAGGACAGGTCAGGAAAAAGTGATAAATGTCTTCATTTTCGTTGAAGCATGAGTAGGCAGGTGATTGGACTATATTCAATTTGTGGAGATGGGAGTTAAGCTGACAAAAACCAAGGCGCAACTGAGTGTGACAGATATTTGGAAAGCGCTTACCGTTTGAAAAGTAGGAAGGTGTGGGGTCAACAGATAATGAAGTCGATTTTAGTTTAATTTGAAGATATCAAGTGCCCCAGACTCTCTGATATCGAGTGGTAATTTATTCCATACGAGAATACTAGATGGGAGAAAGATGTCTCCATATCATTCAGTTGTAAATTGAACCTGTCTAATGTTGAGCCTGTTACGCAGGCTAATATTAGAGGTGAGTCCGATATTACGAGGTACTAGATCTGAAAGGCAATTAGGGGTTTTTTCATGGATCATCTTATAAAAGAGGACTAGTTTGTAACATTTGCATCTACTGATAAGACTTTGCCAACCGAGTTCAATTAGAAGCAAATGAACGGGGGGGGGGGGTTCAAGGCAACTGTACAGATACGGGCTGCTACATACTGAACGGCTTCAAGAGATACTGATAAACCTTCTGTGCAACTGTCAAAGAGGACACATCCGTATTCCAGTATGGGACGGATCATTGTATTGTAGCGTATATTCGGGTTAAGGCATTGCGATATAGTTTAAATTTAAGACGCCGTAACAGGGCCAAACGTTGACTGGATTTATTAGTGATGCGCCTGACATGAGAGTACCAGGAAAGCTTTTCAGAGAGTGTAATGCCAAAGTGTGTGTGCTCATTTGCTCCAGGTATCGGTGTATTTCCCAGGATAAGGGGTGGGTGAGTGGGTTTGTTAACCTTAGAAGAGAAGAGAACAGCTATTGATTTAATCGCATTGAAGGTGACGCGCCAAAGTTTGCGCCAGAAGTAAATATTATGAAGGTCCGTGTAAAGTCTTTCAGCAGAAATAGTACGATTATGTACGATTTCCAATGCAATGGTGTAGTCAGCGAAAAGCTTGATTTCACAGGCAATTTCGTCAGTAATGTCATTTCTAAAGAACAGGAACAGTAAATAGCCTTGTATGGAGCCTTGTGGCACGCCAGCTTCCACTGCGAGCCAAGTGGAAGTTTGACCGCAAAGACTGGTGCGTTGTAAGCGGTTGACAGATAACTATTACGGAGGTCCACGACAGCGTTTGTGAAGCCAAGTTGTTTCAATTTGAATAGGAGGTCCTCATGCCAGACACGGTCAAACGCCTTAGATATATCAAGAATTACCATGCGGGCTTCATCCTTGCTTCAAGTCCATTGTAAATATCCCGGAGAATGCATACGACCCGGGGCATACGAGCTGGTTGATGGTAGAGTCGTTTGCTTTAAGGCCAGAATTTTTAGGGGTAAGTAAATTATTTGTGATGAGGTACTGATAGAGACCATGGTGAGTAAGTCATTCAAAGACCTTTGAGACGTTACACAACACTCAGATGGGTCGATAATTTTCCTTGAACTGTCAGTTGTTTTTCTTATAGACGGGGCAAATATTGGATTTTTTTCCACGGTTGCGGAAAGTGGGAGGTCTTTATGAGAGTGATAAAATATTTTTTGTAAGAGAATGGGTAATTCCAGAGGCAGTGTTCTTTAGTAGAGTGTTTCCTATATTATCAGGTCCAGAAGCCGAACTAGTTTTTAGGCATCGCAAGATCTTATCAACCTGTGCAAGTTCGAACTGAAACATATACAGGCGAGCGTCGGTTCTGAAAGCAAAGCGGTGTAGGGGTAAGGGGTTATCTTGGGGTAGGAACTTACATTGGTTCGCAAAAAAGGTGTTAAAGATTTTGCACTTTTCAATGTGGTTGGATATAACCTTTCCATTGTCAATGAGTAGAGGAATTGATTGGCGGAGTTTGTTAATGAGTATTGATTTACTGAGGGTCCACCACTTTTTAGGATTTATCTCTTTTGAGTAAAACTCAGAACGAATTTTTTCAAAATACAAACGGATTGACTTCTTATTGCGTTTACAGTTGTGTCGCGTTTACATTTATAAAATTGCAAGAAGCGTTCAATTTTGTCCACTGAGGGAAGGGTATAAAGGTGGTTGAAGCCTGAGCCGCTTGTATCTTTTCCATGCACGGTTGCGCTGTCGCTATTTGATTGTATCTGCTTGTGTCATCTGATTGTATATAATTGTGCTATTGGATTGTGTATAATTGTGCTACTGGATTGTGTATAATTGTGCTATGGATTGTGTATAATTGCGCTATACAACATTTATACTGAAAATCTTTACTCAGCTATATAGAACTGCCATCGGCAAATATCCTCAAAGATCTCATTATAATTAAATATCATGTCTTGTCGGTCTGTTCTTGTTGACGATTTTATACTTGTTGAAACAATTGTAAATGTATGTGTCGTGATAAAAGTATGCAGATCACTTGCTTCTGATATGCACAAAAATTCAAGATCTGAAAATCGTTACACCTAAAATCAATCTTTAGATTTCCATGGTAATAAACGAATTTGTACCCGGCTAACCTTGAAATTCGCAAACAAAAGAGTATTTAAAATTTGTTTTACGATATCATATTCACATCTTATATTCATTACCTAATGTAGATGAATTTAATTTTCTTGCTCTTTCTGAAACATGGCTTGATTCTAATTATCTCAGTGAACTTTTTAATGTAGTCTAGAGTGATCTGTTAGGGGGCCGGAAGAGTACAACTTACAGACTATCCGACCCATATAGTATACCCCTCAGAGATCTTGAACATGTCTTGAGCAATGTAAAACATTTGCTGACCCTGACAACAAGGTCATGACCCAGCAACTTGGGTTTTTTTTTCAAATTGTGGTGCAGACCTAGAGATCAAACATATCATATTTAGAGTGCACATCACTTTCAACTACGGGTATAACTAACACACTGCAGAATACAGAAATATTCAAGGTATGGGGTCACACCCCTTTTAAAACAAGAGTAATTCCAGGAAACCTCTAATGGCCGTAACCAGGTTTAACTAAAATTGTTGTGTACATTCTATTCTACAACTTATGTATACCACGCTGACTGTATTATATTCATTTCAATACGAATGTGAGTAAAATCGTTTTGTCACAGGTGTTTTTATGATTCCGTGAATATATATATATATATATGTAAATATATATATGTATGTATGTATAGTATAGTATAGTATAGTATAGTATAGTATAGTATAGTATAGTATAGTATAGTATAGTATAGATTTTTGCACAACCAAAAGCAGTCACGCGACTGATGTCTGTGTATGAAACGTTGGGTGTACATTGTAAATGGCCGAATTAAACCGCTCAAACTGGGGAGCTTGGATGTTACAGATCGAAGGGGTGCGCTATTATAGACTCTTATCGACTGATTTGTTTGGAAAGTTTGTGGCTTTGGAAGTAGTGTCGAAGATGGACGACTTTTCAGACTATATGTCAGTGCACAGGTCTCTACTTATTTCTACTTTCATCTTTAGATATCCAATGAATTGTGTATTGCTTTGTGGATATTCAGTGTTATATCTGGTGATGCTCATGTCGATGGAATTGTTAAGATTTGGGTGGTTTTCGACTTGGACTGATTTTCCACAATAGTATTGACGCAAAATAGTATCATAATAGAATGCAGTTGTGGCTCATAACTTAGAAGCCATGAACTTCGAAATAACAAGGAAGTGTCGTGGGAGAAAACGATTCTGGTGAAACCTGGCTGCAGTAAGAGTACATCAAGCTAAATTAATTGACCTGATATTGATCACGTCATTTAAACAATTGATAATTCAACGAGTGAAAGAAACAATTCATATATTATACACTCTCCTCAAATATAAAACTCGAAATGTGAAATATAACAACAGATATACAACTTAACATCATGAGGAAAAACAGTTTAAAAAAAATAAATAACGACGTAAAAGTGGACATTAAATGCAAAAATAAAGAGAAATATACTATCGAATACCTTAATAAATGACAACGAAAAGCAGGGATTCTAAAGAGAACAAGGATTTCCAGTTTAAATTCCGATACAAAATAGAAGTTACTGATTTTGTACGATAGAATCAAATGTTTCCCGCTGGATCATTTCTCCATGTAGGAGATAAGTGGTATTATTGCATGGGAACCGCTTTTACATAAATTATCTTGTGCATTTGACAATTTGGTTAAGATCCTCTAGATACAAACCAAAATAAAGAGATACGTTACACAAACCGGAGAAGAGTCTCACACAGACATATAATTTTGCCAAATTTCACCAAGTTCGTCAATAATTAAGGACAGGTAAGATACCAAAAACCTTTGCATGGCCGATTTTAAGAGTTTAACTGTTTTTACAAGATGAATGTTCTTTCTATTAGTTGTCAAAATTTCAAGCTTTTAACTAAAGTAGAAATATGAGAAAAACGCCAAAAACCACACATGCATGTGGACATCCGAACGTCCATGTGTCATACCTTTGGTTTTCAACCGCCAAACGGAAAAATGCCACCCGTCAATCATACTTAACAGCCTGTCACGTGGCTGCAGGTAGCAACGGCCCATAGCAAAAGGAGAGTGGTATCAGGGCAGCAATGCTAAATAAGGCGGCAGGCCGAAAGTATGTTAGTGGGCATGGAAAAGATGCAAACATGCTAACATATCACAGCCTTAGTGGTTTACTTTAGAGTTATCATGCTTGTTTTGCCTTCTAATGAAGGGAGACTTTAAATGTTCAAGAGGAGCGGGAATCGTCAGACAATGCCCCTTCAAACTTCAAAGGCCGTGCCGCGATGGATTACCCCAGTCGTCCTTCACACCAAAGACAGACGGGGAAAAAATGGCACCTTAATCAACAATACCGACATACATAATAATATTTTATCGAAACCACGGGATGAGGAAATAAAAGTACAATAAACACATCGATAAGCATAAACGTGAACAGCACAGAAAACACACAAAATAGCGTTACAAAAGGTTGGAAAGAGAAATGGAACTCATTGAGAAAATAACTACAAAATAACGACAAGCTAACTAAGTAAAGAGTACAGACAAGTCTAACAAGCTAACTACATAAAGTATATATATATATATATATATATATACAGGAGTAAATACAATAAAATACTGTCCCTAAAAACGGGATGAAGAGGTTGGGGGCGGAAGACTAAACCCACTATCTGTGCACTGACCACGAGCGCCCGTACCGACCCACCGAAGCAAGGCAACACAATTTTCGTTGCCAGGCTTGAGGTCACGGGGTCCGAAGGGCCGCCTCCATGACGTCACACTTTGAAACCAGACTGTCGCTGTCGCCGTTTGACAGATCGCTGAATGTTTTCCGTACTTTAAAGGCTCTTTTATTCATGTGATTGGCCAAGGATTGATTGACAACCTCCCCAAATGTCAAGGGACGATGTTTACTACGTTATGTACAAATATCAGCTCACCCTGAGGAAATGATATTGTTTCAGAGGCAAATTAACAACATCAAAGGCCTTTTAAGTTTGTTTTCTCAGAAAGGATAATAGGACGAGAACCCCACCTCAGAATGGTTATTCCAAGAAAACGGCGGGCGAAATTTAATTCGGATAACGGCTTTCGATTCTGTTATGTCTGAACTGCAAAAGCTATTCAGCGATTTCCTAAATTTTGCTTCGTTCTTTTTCTATAGAATAGAGAAAATGAACATCCTGAAGATAAAAGGGAAAATCGAAATGTCAAACTTTGAGGATGGATAACAGAAAAACGAAACCAAACATAAAAAATGGCAGGATCGTTTTTTTGTTGCCAGTATGTCAGGATTAAGATGCAAGTGTAATTATGATTTCGTCACAAATAATTAGTGACTTATATTGCCTCCCACCCCCACCCCTTTCCGATTCGATTCCACATAAATGGACCTGTGGCCTTGAAAATAAGATCAAAGTCATTCAGACAAAAGTCCAGCCGAAGTCTTACTTAGTCCACCAGTTTTGCCACGATTTCCTTGATTCTTTACCAGTTATTGCAAAGAAACCGATTTGACACAACTTACCCTGTTATCTAGAGAATTAAGTCAATGCGCATATACTATTCTTATTTAGGTCCAAGCAAGACACATAATCCTACCAAGTTTCACCAAACTTTGTTGCGTTCGTCAGTAGGTATTCCATGGAACCCGATTTCACACAAGTGAAACTATGACCTTGCGAATTAGGTCCAGATCACCAAGATACAATCCAAAACGAGACCTGACCCACATAAACAATCCTATTGTGTTTTAACCAAGTGATGTTAAGGTCTTCAGTACTTTTGCATGGAAACAATTTTACAGAAGTGACCCTGTAACCTTGCGGATAAAGCCATGGTAACTTAGATATAATCCGAGCTTGAAGTTTCACTGGGACAGATAAACCTAATAAATTTCACCGAGTTGAGTTCTTCAGTTACTGTAGCTCCTCGGCAGCAGCAAAGTGGAAGAAGCGAGAGAGTATGTTTGCATGGTTCCAATAGAAAAACTTAACTCTGATCACAGGATAGATTTATCAGGTTAGAGAGATTTAAAGGATATTGTAGCGAAACAAAAGTAAATTGTCTCCAAACAACAAAAAGGGAGAATATATTTTCATCAAAATCTGATACCAATAGATTAGGCAAATGTTTAAAACGTCTATAATTGGATAGGGCAAAGGTATTAGGTATAACCCGACACTGCTCGTTTAATTCAGTTTTCTTCCTACTTAAATGGAAACCCTAAAATATACCCTTCCCTTGAAGCAAAAGTATAGAATGTTTAGAATATCATAAAAATCGATGTTCAATTTGCTCAACACATATACCAGAAAGAATTAATACGAACATATAAGAGAAGCAATGGATTTATTTTTTTTCTTCAATTCTCAAAAAGTTATCACGTATTGATGGTTTTGTTATTTAGCTTCTGCACACTACCAACGGCATTTCCGCACCATATTTTACAGAACTACATAATTTGTCGGAAGCAGGTACTTATCTTTAGAGATGATATGAAGCCATAATTGTCCCATTGTTCAAAACGGTTCACGAAATACAGAAGGACATTTTAGATGCATATCACTGTTGTCTATGATAAGTCATGTTTTAAGTGTAACTGTACACAAACGATTTGTCAATTGCGCATCAGGAAAAAATAAATACATTTCAAGCAGTGTATCGGGTAATTCAATCTACTGTTGATAATATCTTCACTTTGTTTACATCAACTCAAAAGTACTTATCAAGACTAAGGGAACGTTTTATTGCTTTTTTTGTAAATTTTTGCATGAATCGTAGTTGCACTATAATCCAGCATAGGAATGTTGAATTCGTCTACATTTAGAAACATTTTTTTTTTTTTTTTTTTTTTTTTTAGAAATACTATACACCAATCTGGCTTTAAACGTTTCAATGGATTTTTTTGGGTTTTTTTTATGGAATTATGGCAACTCTATATTTCCGTCTTATGCACTCCTTCATCTTTCGAAGCTCATAATTAGATAAACATACAAGACATACGCAAAATCGTTGGATAGCTTTTCTAGGCACATCAATTATTCATTCATTTTATTCCGGATATATGAATGTCTATATATGCAAAACTGTCATTTATAGTAGGTGCTATTATATACTTGTAGCATGCATGGTATCAATAGCTCGTAATCTAAGTGTACTATTATATGTTTTCTATACTGATCGATATATTGAACTGTCTACTTTATGACACAATACCACAAGTACTTTTGAACTATACAATTGCTATTATACACTTGTAACATGCATGGTATCAAGACATTGCAATATTAGTGTATTAATATATGTTTTCCATAATGATTGATATATTGAATTTGTTAGGTTCATGGTATAATAGTATGAGTGATTATAAACTACACATGTTATCAGCATGTACATACCGGAAGCCAATATCAGTATAGGTAAATTACTAAGGGCAGGAAACTTATTTAGTTTTAAATAATACAGTCTATGATTCTCTTTCGTTATGTTTTATACGGTTTTAAGGGTGGAGGAATTATATTAACACTTTTGTTCCAGATCTACTTTGTCAATATCAGCAACCTCTGATAATTTAAAGTTGTGTCAAGCGTGTTTAGACAAATTTGTTAATTTCATTTTGAGGAATGTATGCCTGTGTGCTATAGATTTCATATCAACCTGCATACCGCTGATTTTAAATGTGTTCGACAAATTTATGCATAGCACAATAGTATCAACCTACTATATGCCAGCACTAAAGACAATAGAAGTTTTCTTTTATGAGATTATTTTGCGTTATATGAATTTATCTTAAACTCCAGTTCTAATATACATATGAATGACCATAAAGTATGTCCACCTTTGAACAGCTGTCAGTCCAGCCAGGTAGAGGCAATAAATTTGATAGAGATATGCCAACAAGTAAGTTACGATACAAGATGTACACTTCAGTGCAAGCGTAGATCAAAGTGGCCAAATTACCTTGCCTTGGGCTCTCAGTAAGTCCATATATTCAACACAGTTGTATTCTTCAATATGCCATCTATAAATGTGCTATCCAGTGAAACAGTGAAATTAAGTTCAAGTATTGTTGATTTTATTTCCAGGTATTAGCCATAATTTAAGATTCGCTGGGTCATGACCATGTAACCAGGGTTACAAAGTGCATTATGTTCTACACAACACACCTGTTGAAATTCCAGAAGGGGTATATTTGGCTGTTATGATCACTAAATCCAACACTTCCGGCCCCTTTAACATGATTTCTAGTACCATTTTACGATTTCCCTGTTAGAGTATTAGAACAATGAAGCCTTTAATTGGTTTTCCTATTCTTAGATATTTAACTGCAGGGCAGAGGACTTCGATTGTACTTAGCTGTAATACGCCCTCTAGTAGAAAATGGATGCGTTATATTTGATAAATGCTCGCATGATTTTGCTAATTCACTGGACTCGGTTCAGCACATAACGGCTTTTAAATTTCTTAGATGCTCAAAAACATACACACTTTAATTTCTACAAATAACTGAGCCAGTGAACCTCGGGCAAAAGGCAGGAAAATTGCTTTGCAGAATGATTGACAGGCTGATATGTGTTTATCTTTTGCATATGGTTCCAGACAGTGCTGGTAAGGCCACAATTAGTGACAGGAAGCGCTGCAGTTCAAGACAAATGACATCCACATCCAAATGTTTTGGTGACTTTTTCCTGTTCCCTACTACTAATCTTCCAACTGATTTACCGCGAGACATTAAACAATCTGCTGCTCTCATTCAATTAAATTGCAATTTCAAAACTACCCTTCAACGTGATAGTCATGTCGCCAATCTCGCTGCAAATAAATTCTTAAAATTATGAATACTCAATTAACTGTATGCTTTCTCGACTAAATTCCAATCTGCATGGATTTAATTCTGTCTGCAGCTTCTGAATATCTGCATCTCGATGAGAGCACTTGCCGTTCTTTTTAAGAATATCATGTCTATTCTTACTGTGGAGAATTGCTATTAAAACGGTATGCAATATACCAGTACCAAAAGTGAATCCCTGTTAAGTTGTCCACATAACGGGTGATGTAATTATTACTCGGTGTATTTTACACATGATGATGATAACCTTTCCGTTTGTTGAAATTGAGAAGAATTCATTGCTGTTCAAAATTTAATTGTTGATTCCGGACGACTCTTAAGTAGACACTTTTCTTAATTCATTGGGACAGCATATGTTGACTCATATTATGTGCAGTTCACCTTACCGATTCCTTTTGCTATTGCGTGAACCATCGTTTTATACAAGTGAACAGTAGTCCGTAATTTATTATCCCCTGTGTCTTGTACATATCACGGTGTCCCTGTGTGTCTTGACAGGCGGTCTTCGTTGGTACCAGTTAACAATCCCGTATAAACAAATATATACTTGGAAACATAATTATAGGAACCTCCTTTTTAAGTGATATGCCAGGCGTTTAGAAGTACTTTAAAATGGTGCAGATAAAAATTCAGTTTTTTTACACATATATGCATCATTTAATGAGGTTATGCTTTACTGAATATCTACAGTGGCTCTGCACAAGCCATTTTTGTGCTCATGTTAATAGCTCCAGTCTGCTATATGTATTGTGCGAGTAATGAGTTGCACCACCTTTGACAGTGATTGCATTGTCAATTAACTTCCTCAAGGACTTTTACAGCGTCTGTATTTGTACATGTGGTATGTCTGCCCACTCTACTATAAGCCAATGCTGAAGGTGTTTGTTTGTTTGTTTGCTTGCTTTTATTTCAACTGAACAGTAACGACCCTGCAAAGGATGCCACATGAAAGGTTTATGGAACTTGAATCAGGGCTGACAGGTGGCTCGGCCAGTTTGGCATATTTTGAGTGTTTTGTCGGACAAGTCTGGCTTGTTTGCGAAGCGCTCCTGGTGCTACACCAGAGTTTAAAAACGTTAGAAAAGTAAACTCTGCTAAGCAGACAACTTGAGAAGTAGCCACACCCTGAGTCTTCCAGCATGAAAATGAACATTAAAGTTGTAGATGACAACTTGGCAAAATCTTCCAGTCATCCTTCGCTGCAATATCAAATATTTATTATGCGTGTTTAATCAACCATAACGTCATTGATTGAAGCGCCCTGGTTATCCCCATTAGGCTAGATGGCATTAGTTCATCATAGTAATTTTTTTTGGTGAAAATTAATGTTAATATGGTTCCCATAATTATGTTTCTCAGTATATATAAACTAAATTAAACACAAGGTATAACTAGAGCTTTCAAACTATGATGGACCATATGGCATGCCCAGAGTAATATTGATGACATGCAGCAATTACCAGTGCCCTGGTCTTTAGCCTCACAAAACAAGGAGAAAAATGACATTTAAAAAAAATGGGCCATGAAATGCCCACAATCCCCGTGACCCCATTACGACAGGTACCTGGTGAAGCAGGCACAGTGCAGACCAACAGATTGGATCAGGAACCTTGTGGACACAACAAAGCGTCAAAAGGTCAGAATCTGCACCGATTTGCACATTCGTCTTCTGTATAAAGTGTGTTTAGTTAACACAATGCCGCCAGCTCTCGTTCTGTATCCTGAAAGCATGCCGCGAACAGTGAAGACTTAGTACAGTCGCGGCTAATTGTCGGCTAATTGTGTACGCGAAAGATCATGGATGGGGATCTTGTAAAAAGTGGCTAGACGCATTGTGTACAGTGTTAGTCGGAAGGAAACAAAAAAGGACATACAAGCGTGTACAGCCAGCTATTGAGTCAACGCGAATGTTGCCATATAGACAAATTTTACCAAATAGTGTCCATGAGAGACAGGTATAATTGTTTTTCAATGTGAAAGAACCACAAGCAGCAAATGTTATCAGATTATTCCGAAAAAATTACTAATTAAAGTGTGCTGCGCAACTAATGTCTCACCGGTTGAAAACATGGATTTTATTTGATAATATCTAGCACAAAAAAGAAAAACTAATTCAGTTTCAATTTCTAGAAAAATGAACAAAGACCAGAGTGTCGTCTATTCCTTTGTATCATAAAATGCGGTTGCTTTTAATTTGCAATGCTTTTCTGTTTGTTTGTTTGTTTGTTTATATTTTTCTCCTTTTTTTTTTTTTTTTTTTTTTTTGTTCATATGATTTTTCAGACATATCTTACAGAAGAGATGTGGAACTATCACTCGCAGTTCAATACCCTCTGCTGCTTTCTTATGTCGGACTCTAGACAGAAGCACGCCATCTGGTGGCCAGACAATTAATTATTTAATAAATCAATGTTGTATTTATGTAGACTCAGATGCCTCTGTTCGCTATCCCACTTCACAGTTTAATAAAACGGTTGCTTTAGAACAACCATTTGGTTTATATGACGCAACCAAAAGACTGTTTTGCCCGTTCTTCATGCTCTTACTGACAACGAATCATTTGATCGATAAACCACGAAGCACATAACTACTGTCTGTTCCCAAATTATTTTAGGAAATACGAACAAATATAATTCATGGCGCTCTAATTAATAAAATTGTATGGATAAATTTTGTTGCATAAGTTTTAAAAGTTTTTTTAAGCAATGTACATATAACAATTTTGATTGTAATCATCGGCTTTTGATACCAACTCATTGACATGCATCTCACTTTCACCGTGCAAGGAACTTCATGGAATATTTCTATCAACAGGATCTAATGTACGCCTGGTCATTACAACAGAATTAAAATTGAATATGTTTTAATGTGTGAAAAATTACCATGCTTAATTGTTGGTATTGTTGGCATATAATATATATATATATATATATATATATATAATTATATGAGAACTGGGATTATATTAAGACAAATGTCTGTAAAAATAGAAATTCATATTTCGAGGCCAGGGAAGTTGAAGCTTGACAGAAGATATGCTTATAGGACATCACTGATATGTGTGTTGTCCTCACACCTCAACACGGCCAGATTCACATTTATGAGAAAATGCATCTGTTTGGATATCGTTTGAGGTATAATCAGACAATTCAAAATCTGCCCCATGCTTAAGCGTTGACACGTAATGGTCTCACACTACTATTTGGTTACAGACATGTGTTGTGTATCTGCTCAACACATCATTGTCTATGTTCACGAGTGAAATACACAGGAAAGGGTTGCTTAAAACTAAACTGCCTTGATTAATTAAAAATATTTAAATCGGTTTAGGCATCTAATAACTCACTGCTGGTCCACTCCAAGCACCCTTGAGACAAATTAAGCTAACTTGGCATTATTTGTCGTGATCTCTTCTAGATGCAACCAGTTTTCCGTAAGGAGCTGGGTTTTGCCACAAGGGAAATACTCCAGTGGAGTGCGAGAATATTCAGGTTGCTGCACGTGATCACTAAATCTATTTAGTAGTTGTGATATCCTTCAAAAATACATGCAGACTTCAACATTTCTAGAGATACAATAGGCATATGCCATGGAGGAAGGTGTTTGACATAGAGAGGTAATAGCCCATTAACATTGTTAGATTGCATTGTACTCTCCCCCACCTTTGCATTAATCAGTTCCGAAAACATGTGAAGAAAGATTTTTGAGAAATAACCAAAATGAGGAGAATTTGATAAATCTAAACAATTTTAGTTTTATTTTTTCTATTTAGTGGCTTGCTATTTTATCCCATGAGTTTGATAATATAATTTGTTCTCAACTTTAACCTCGTCGAAATAAAGAAGTTTCTGACGTAGAGTCCCATCAAGTATCTAATCATGGTATATTTCCCCAGAAACACAAAATCAGTCACAACACACCCCTTAAGATTTAAAAGCAGATTAACTCTTTCAGTGCTGATCCTGTCTAAAGTCGATCTTCTGGGTGAAACTGGTCTAAATTATCATTAGGATCTCAGATTCGTATTCCTCGTGAAAAGACCTTCCATTTAACTACCAGCATGCCTCTATTTCCAGAGAAAAGCTGTTGACTCAGTCCAAAATTTGGCATTTAAAGAGTTAATGTGATGGGATACGCCGGAAGCATTTAAATCCAGCAGAGGGCACCACACCAGAGGGTCCTGTTCACAATTAGGATTTGAGATATCACCTGAGATCTAAATTTACGACACTAATAGAATTGAAAAATGAACTTGGCAGAAACAATATTTCAGACATTAGAGGAAATGACGTATGTATATTACACAAACAATCCATTGCTAATTTGATAGATACACAGAAGGATGAAATGAAAAGAAATTTTAAAATCAAAATTTATGAAGAGGACACCTCCATTCCACTTTTGTTCTGCTGCACGTTATCACAAAATCTAAATCAAGATTCACAGTAGGTGCTACAAGAATTACAACTAAACAACTATCAAATGAAGTAACAGTGTGGTTGACTGCAATTAGGAATCATTTCCGTAAATACTGTAATGCAAATTCTAGAAACTGTGAAGTATTGTTTTAAGAGTATCCATAATTCCTCCGAGCTTGTATCTTAAGTCAAAGATTTCAAAGCAAAAAGTATCAAATATTTTAATGTTTCTAAACTGTACAAAAATCTACCCATCGATGCAGTTAAAGGTTCTCTTTTAGAATTAATCAGCAAAATGTATAAACATAATGGTAAACCATAGATAATATTAATTCATATTCAAAGAAAGCATATTGGTCGCACAATAAATATTCAAAAGGTAACATTAGATCTTACTCTGTTGAAACCTTGATAGATGCTATAAAATTTCTTATGGATTATAGTATTGTTCAATTTGGACCATTGATTTTTCAACAAATGAAAGGCATTCCAATGGATAGCAACTACTGCCTGTTACTCGCTGAATTATATTTAACCTGGCTCCAATTTAAGTGCATGGATAAATTGAGAAAAAAGATTTTCACTTGGCTACAAAATTATCAAACGATACAAGGTATATATCGATGACATTCCTTGTGTAAACGTGCAAAATTTTTATGAAATTGCTAAAGAAATTTACCCAAAAGATATCCTTCTGGAAGGTACCATTTTAGATAATCTCAGAGATGTGTTCTTGATTTTAGATATTCGGGTCTCAAATAACAGGTTTGGCATGGAAGTTTTTCTCATAATTGATGAGTGTAATTTTGAAGTAGTCAAGTATCCTTTCCCTGACAGTAATATGTCAGAAACTGTTGGATATAATAAATTTTTGTCACAAATTTTGAGATTTGGTCGTATTTGTACTAAATTTCAGGACTTCGCATCCAGAACCAAAGTCATTTACAACAAACTTGAGTCGAGTGGGATTCAAGCATGTATATTTGATCAAAATGATACTATTTGCCTGTTTCTTGTGTCAGGTTTTCTTGAGCACTAACTTTCTAATATTTTTTTTTGGGGGGGGGAGGGTCACAAATATTATAGCTAAAGGTACCTCACGAAAGTAGCGAAAAAACAGGAACAAATTGTTATGTACTCTCACTGCATCACAAGATACGTGTGGGCAAATGTATCTACCCCTACTGTATCACAAGATACGTGTGGACAAATGTATATACCCCTTACATTTAAATTGTTTTATGAAATTGTGACAGCATTTGTTTTTCAACTAAAGGCAGGCGCTGAATGTACATTGTACATGGTTAATTTTGATGTCTTAATCTTCACCAAGAACTTTACCCAAGAATTCATATCACTTGCTTTAGTTTCTAATGACCTGTACCGTGTTTTGCTATTTGTCAGTAGTGAATCACACGGCACTAAATATTTTGAGCGAAATGTAAATGTTGTGCGGTTGTCATCATCATTCCAAGAACTGTTAAAAATGCAGGTAAAAATGAAACATCGTTAGCAATCCAGGATATTAAGGTCCACAATGAACTGTAATATGTTATAGATCAATATTGGCACAAATATTTACTCCCACACCATAATTTTCACAGTCATATCGTATCTTTATTATTTCAAATACAGCTTAGTATCACATATGCATGCAGTATTTCAAATAATCATGGTCAGACCAGTTGTTGCTCAGAGCTGATACACTTTATGTTACCTTACCGATTTTTTTCAAATGCACATTCAGTGTTATATTACTAATTGCGTGTTGCCTTTCCGACACGATGAATTCTGCGGGGTAGCATGTCGTCATAAATTCACGAGGACGGCATTACTCTGGGACTCCATATGCACGGGTACCGATACGGGTACGGCATGTGGTTATATGCAAATGTTGTGACTCGATATATAGGGTTCGCGGTCCGTACAATTGGCCTTTCCCGGCGAAACACCCAACGGCACAGAAACAAACCCGTGTGGCTTCAATCTTAAAACAAGCGGGATATACCACCGAATTATGTAATATCTGACGTCATTTCACGGGAATTCCCGTCCTATTTTGGTTAGGATACGACTTAAATCGCTACATGGTGTGGTAAAAGAATTGTAGCCGTACCCGTGTGTGAAACCGTCCCAGTGTCTGCACATAATGGAAACATCACAGATAATTTCAACCTGCGCAATTTTTGCCGTGTCCTACTCATATCGGTACCCCCATATATCATATGGAGTCCTAGCTTCACTAGTTGACCTCGATGACACGGAGATCCGTGAAGCGTTGGATCAAACATTCTATAAGTATTTGCAAACTCATGAGGAATCTGCAGTTCAGTACATATTAAGTTGACGCTCGTATCTTATTAACATTCCACCCGGGCCATGGTTTCTCGTGCTTTACACAAGATTATGTAAAATATGCTGGCATACTGCGAATACGTACAGCCTGTAGTCGACACCCTCCCCCCTCCCCCTCCAATACGCAGTATACATATTAGTTTCCCGCCACAAAGCACGGGTTTGACGCCTGACGATCACGGGGAAAGTGCGGGTCGCATCAGTCACAGACAGGCCATATGTGCATTTCTCCCAAAATTAACATTTTTTTAGAAATTTAAGTTCAAAAATGCCAAACTGGTATTCTTTTAGTACTTCCCGAGCCATATATAAGAAAAACCTCCATTTGCCTTCAATAAGTTTTCTGTATTTCCAAAATATTAATGATAATACGCTTGTCCCCACTGTACCGACCCGTATCTCGAAATATCTCACAAAGCGAGACTAGGCAATCAGGTATGCGGTTGGTGCGGGAACTTAATATGCATATCTTCTACTATCTTTACGCTTGCTCAGTACACCCTTATTTAAATGTGGTAGCCGAAAAAGAAATTTAACAGGGTTAATTGCAAGTGTGCGGTTACAGGCGTGTGTGTGTGTGTGTGTGTGTGTGTGTGAGAGAGAGAGAGAGAGAGAGAGAGAGACTTCTCTGTAATCCTACATTTATATATATATATATATATATATATATATATATTATATTATATACATATATATATATATATATATATATATATATATATATATATATATATATATATATATATATATATATATATATGATAAAAATTATTTTATTGCTTTCATTTCAGCATGTTTACATTGCTCTAAAAAAACCAGGTCCTTGCCAATCTAGGTTTTATATGACTTACTGCGCTACAAGAGTCAGAAAAAAATGCGATCAAAGTATGGGCTCACAGCAGACTTTAGAGTGAAGTATCTGGCCCATAAGCTATAATATTCCTTGTTTCGTGAAGAGGGCCAATGGGGTCGGCAATAAGAAAACATTTGGTTCTTAGTTTCGGTATCATATACATTGGTATGTGTGTCGGTCGCTTGTCTGTTTGTTTGCCTGTCTACATACTGTTATATCATTCCAACTGATTAATAGATTCAGCACATATTGATGCATTGCATTGATCATTTGAAAGACACGTATTACATTGTTATTTCGGTAATGCTGTCATATTTGTTCCCTTTAAAGGTGCAAAGTATTTTATCCATGGGCATGCAGTAGGAGCTTTCCAAGCTGTTGCATAGTTTCACACTATGGTAACATATTCATTGAACCTTTTCAATTAGACAATAAAAGAACACCCATTACAGTCATTCATAACATGTCTTCTGCCTAGTTTCCTGATACATGTTGTCTTTCGATTTTAACTTTAATCGCAATTTGTTATCTCTAATGGCAAAGCCGTCAGTGTCAGTTGAAGAAGCACTGTACCGTCCTCCTCGCCCCCCCCCCCCCCCCAACGAACCTATGTGTGCTGTTTCCAATGATGTATCTGCCCCCCCCCCCCCATCCCCATCAGCTTCAGTTTGAATGCAGCGGCTCAAGGTTGTTGATACTATGTATCTATCTTATTTAGTGCCAATACAGCAACTCAAGGTCGTTTGTACTATCATGTATGTATCTCACATCGGCTTCAGAGTGTGTATAGCAGCTCAAGGTCTTTGGTATTATGTATCTCTTTTACATCGATTTAGTGTGAATACAGCAACTCAAGGTCGATGATGCTGTATATCTATCCTACATCACTTCAATGCAACTATATCCTGACTCCCTAATCCTGGATTGTCACATGCACAGCGAGTATGATAGTCTGATATTTGTGAGTCACTTTGCTAAGGAGTGAGATATTTAATAAAGTCATTGTAGTCTAGCTTGGCCTTCCAAACCATAGTACAGTTCAATCTAAAAATAGTTTGTCTAAAAACATAAATGTGTGAATAATACATCTAATAACGAGAAAAAAACAAAACAAAAACAAACAAAAAACAAAAAAACAAAACAAAACAAAAACAAAAACAAAAAACAAAAAAAAGCAGGATACCTTACCTGTGGTTCCAATGAAAGTACATTGATTTGAAATAACAAAATTTAAATGATGTTTTTCAGATTTTGTCTACTGCAATATGGTGAATGAGCGAACACCCTGGGTCATATAACAATAGATATGAAACACCCGAAGATCCATACAGGGAAACATATATCCATCGGTATTATGCACGGAATGACAGTTGTAATATAAAGAATGTCTAGTGTTAAACATGCTGCTGACGTAGTTACCATTGTTTTTCTCAAACTGCAAGAAATTTTAAGTTAATTTCAGCGCATTTGGCATTGAAAGGGTTAACATTTGTGGCTTTTAGTGAGTAAGATCAGAGGATCTAACTAATATAAAAAAAACAAACAAATATATCGTCTTTTTCCTCAGGGACCCTTCAGTGATACCACAGTGCTAACCGACGACGGGTCTCTGAATTAAAAGTACGAATACACAAACGCAAACACAACTACAGGCCATATAAGGGGTTATCGAAAATGAAACTGGTCCCTGGTATTATAAAGACTCTTTTAAATGTCCTGCATACAAAGTCTCTCGAAAGCTAATTTCGTTGACGCCTGACTGGTCGTATGACTGACATTGTTCCATGCCAGACAGGCGCCAACGTATAACATACAGAATAACATTAAACGCTGGGGCAAGGAGCTGTGGAAAGAAGCCTGAGCTACATCATCAATTACGCATAAAACCAGTAAGTGTTACTGTTAAATATGGTTTTTACACCTTCTCGTATTCTGTCCAGTCTTAAGTAAACAGAAACCTGGGTCTTTTTTGCCTTATTGTATAGAGTTGCCCACCCTCTGTTAAACTGTCGTTCAGTCTAATCGTATACAATTACCTAGCCCTCCATTACTCTGTGTTTTAGTCTGATCTCTGTGTTTTAGTCTGATCGTATAGAATATCCCTAGCCTCTGTTTCTCTGTGTTTCAGTCTGATCTTATTGAATCGCCCAGCCATCTACTACTCTGTCTTTCAGTCTGATCGTATAGAAGTGTGTGGCCCATCATTACTCCGTCTTTCAGTCTGACTGTATAGAATTGCCCTGCCCTCTGTTACTGTGTCTCTCAGTCTGGTCACATAGAATCACTCTCACTTTGTTACTCTCTGTGTTTGTCTTATCGTACAGAATTACCCTACCCTTTGTTATTCTTTGTTACTCTTTATTGCTGAAATTTAAAACTGTCTTCCTAAATTAGTAATATGTCAATGTTTTTAATTCTTGTAGAAAAGGAAAGCCGAAGAATAAAACCATCACACTTTGTAAACATGTTTGTGTTACGAATTATGCTTGGATTGTCATTTAATTACATCAAGTTTTGTAGGCGTGGGTTGTCGTAAAGCTTAGGGAAGCTCTCTCATATAGCTTCTCCAAATCAAATAAGTGCCAACAAACATATAGCATTAGTGTAATGGGAGTCTCAGCCTCCTGGCAGGACTTTGTGACTATCTAGTATGGGTTGTCCTTTGAGGTAGCCCTCCATCACCGTCACATCCTCCAGGACTTCCAACTTTGTGATTTGTAACTTCCTGACGCCTCTCTCACTGAGTGTTTGGATATTAGGGAAGATTAAGTAACTATTTAAAATTGACATAAATCTCTGTTAATGAGGAGGGGCATGAGAGACCCCCCTCCCCTCCGATTACAAGAGGCTGAATTTAATGACACAGAACTTTGTGAATTTTTGAAATTTTGATTCCTGATTGGTTACTTGCACTGTAGTTTGAGTACTCCTTCTATCAAAAATCACAGTGGTTCTTATTTGTTTCCACAGGTTGTGGATAAAGTTATCAGTAAAGAATTAAAGGAGAAAGCCATTCTGGGTCCATTTAGTTCTAAACCACGTAGTTCCTTTTTCAAATTTGTCTCTACTAAATACCACACAAAAAAGGTTATGTAGACAGTAGGTGAGTCATACTAGATTTGTCTTGGACTTGGGGTTCCTCTGACAATGATGCATTAGTAATCACGTGCATTTTGGTGTTAATTTCCCTGTTATTTACCCATCTATTGATAGTTTGGCAGAATTCGTAGTCCAATTGCATCGTGGCTGTTTCCTGTTTGAAAGAGATTTGGCGAGAGCGTAAAGACAGATTTAAGTTTGTCACAGGATATAGGTTTAGTTCGGTACTCTTGGTGAGGTAGTATTTTCATTGACAGAGTTACCGTTTGACTTCAGATCGTCGGCTTTGTTTTGTCAGCGTTTTTCTAATGCTATAGCCTTTTTATTCAGGAAGGCCAGTTTCAATATAGTCAGTTTTTTAGATGACTTCAGAGGTGCCTATTCTGCAGACAGGGTTGGGAAAGCTTTCAGTTTTCTTCAATCATTACTCAATGAGTTATGATGCATTAAGGCCATTGAAAAAGTTGTTAGTCTACACGCCAGAATGGTGTTTTGAGGTGTTATAATTGATACTGTGGACATGACCCTGCCCGCTCCCGCTAAAAAACTCGATGAAATTCATTCTGTTCTTGGAGAACACAATAAAGTTACTGCATCAAAAAATAAATAAATAAATAAATAAATAAATAAATAAATAAATAAATAAATAAATAATAATAATAATAATGATAATAATAATAATAATAATAATAATAATAATAATAATAATAATAATAATAATTATCATCATCATTAACAGACAAGGTGCAATATGTTGCTAAATGCTTCACATCATAATGTGTTTTCATCTGGAGAATGTTCAGACATTTGAGACCAATGCACTGTTTTTCCCAACATTACAGAGTTCCAGTGCCAGAGAGTTTTATCAAAGATGTCCTCTGGTAGAAACCAGTCATGTGTTAAAATGGGATTGTCGTTATTCACCAAGGCTAACAGTTGGCCCCTGATGCTATTATTTCTATGGACACCTTGTTGTGATGATCTGTGTAGTGGGGAAAAATTTTTACTCCAGTTTTCTCACTTTCATCTTAGATCAGAGGCTTGATATCAATAGTTTGGAGTTATTGACTGTAGTTGTAGCACTCAAATTGTTCGATAATTTATTTAAAAATCAATGTATTCAGATTTTTTGTGATAACCATACATCGGGTCATGCTCTCAATTCAGGTAGAGTCAGGATTTTTTTTTCTGTTCTTGTTTCAGACAGATAGGTTTTTGTGTACCATTCACAATGTACACAGTTCAAATTGGAAGTGCAGAAAACGTCCCATTTGATTTACTTTTGGCGCTGTCACTGTAACACTTCTACATTAAATGAATTTCTGTTTATAGCAGGCGAGGGACTGGAAGAAAGAGAAATAATTAAGTGTTCAATTGTTTTCGGTTCTCGCATAACTGGTCATTTTGGTTATTATGTCTCCCCGTGCAACGGGGTGACATATTGTTTTTGCGCCCGTTTCTTCCGCTTCGTCTTGTTTTTCTTCTTCTTCAACACATTGTTGTGTGCGTTGCGGACGCGATAATTCAAGAAAGATTTGACTTGGGAAGTTGGAATTTTTTGTGAAGATGTGCTTTTGTAAAACCTTGCTTAGGACTGCAGATGGGTGACCTTGACCTATTTTCAAGGTCACGTGGGCATGTCATGTAAATTTGACATGGACGCAATAACTCCGCAAGGATTTGACTTAAGAGGTTGAAATTGTGCATGATTATGAACCATAATATGAACTAGGTTGGGATTGCAGATGGGTGACATCGACCTATTTTTCAAGGTCACAAGGGCATGTCATGCAAAATACACGCGGACGCAATAACTCCGCAAGGATTTGACTTAAGAGGTTGAAATTTTGCATGCTTATGTACCATAATATAAACTAGGTTAGGATTGTAGATGGGTGACCTTGATCTATTTTCAAGGTCACATAGCCACTTTTAAAAGTCATTGCAGATGCACGCGAGAAAGATTTGACTTAGAGAGGTTGACATTTTGTGTGATTATGTTTCTATGTAAGACTTTTGTGAGACCTTGCTTGTAACTGCAGATGTATGACCTTGACCTGTTTTTTTCAAGTTTACGTGGGCATTTCATCTAAAATCAATGTGGACGAGATAACTCAAGGAAGATTTGACTTGTGAAGTTGAAATTTTATGTGAAGATGTTCCTATATATGATCTTGCTTAGGATTGCAGATGGGTGACCTTGACATATTTTTCAAGGTCACATGGGCATGTCATCTAAAATTGACATGCATGCAACAACTCTGCATGGATTTGACTTAGGGAGGTTGGAATTTTGCATGTGTATGTACCATAATACCAACTAGGTTGGGATTGCAGATGGGTGACCTTGACCTATTTTCATGGTCACATGGCCACTTTTTAAAAATCATTGCAGACGAACTCGAGAAAGATTTGTCTTAAAAGAGGTTGACTTTTTGTATTATTATGTTTCTATGTAAGACTTTTGTAAGACCTTGCTTGTAACTGCAAATGTATGTACTTGACCTATTTTTCAAGGTCACGTGGGAATTTCGTCAAAAATCAACGTTTTGAAATGTCAACAAAGAGTGTACCTTCACCATATATGTAGATCATTGGATTCGGTATGCCTATTCATAAATATAAGGGTGACAATAGTAAGGGCGCGCGGGGAGACATTTGATTTTCTGTTGGAAAATCAGCCTGTTCTAGTTAACTTTGTTATGTCTGCCTTCCTATCCAGAATTTACGCGTTTGCTATATTTCTCAGCAGGTTTTTCAAGACAGTCAGTGATGTTTGTTGATATCAAAAATACAGGCTCTAAGGAACCATATTAGGCTAACGAGTCATGGTGTTAAGATGTTACATAGGCTTCCTGGTTTTGAGTTCAATCGTTTGGAGCATATGGAATGGAAAATATTACTGAAAGCACTCAGTAAATTGAAAATGCATCAAGTCAAGCAGGGTACACCTGTGAGTTCACATGCTTTAGAACTTATGTTTGATCATTTTCATAATCGTTACTGTTACATGTTGTCTGTTGCTGTGCTTATCTTGTTACATGTTTTACCGTGACTCGTTAGCCTAATATGGTTCCTTATAGCCTGTATTTTTGATATCAACAATCATGTAAAGCAGAGTTGATATCTTGTTGAGTGACAATGGTCTGTTAATATGCTTTACATGGTCTAAAATCAATCAGGCGGGGAGCATGTTGTTACTATTCCTTTACCCCGATTTTTTTTTTTTTTTTTACAATTCTTGTCTATATCCTGTAACTGAATATTCACAATTTGTTGAATTGATTCCCACCAATTCTGCATTACCTGCCTTTGTTTTTCTTTTTTTTTCTTTGCTATGTCACCTGAAAGAAATTGTGCTACTGAGTATTTGTTTGTCAAAGTTCTGCGATCTACTTTGTGTAAAGCTTGGTTACGTGCACACACTTAAACCAGACATAGGTTTCGCAGATGGGGTGCTACCGTGTCTTTTAAAGCCAATGTATCTGGTTTATTCATTATATCTCAAGGACATTAGTCCTCTGCGGCATATTTAAGATATACGGAATTTCCACTTGCAGATAAACTTCAGGTAGGCATCGCCACAAGAGACTTTATTTACAATTAAGGTATTTGATGTTTATTTATGAGTTACATGATTTCTGAGAAGTAATGTTTATTTGAAGAGTTTTCTTTCTGGATAAATCTCTCTGTTTCAAACAATGTATATGATATGCTTGATACAGTTAAATATGTTTCGTTTCGTTTTGGGTTCCTTTGTTTTCTTTGCTTCGAGTAACAAGTAATTTCCTTAATTTGTATACTTCAAATTTCGTAAATAGTGGGCAATAAATAGAGACTCGTTGTTATTCCTCTCCAAATTTTCACATCACGTGATTCAGTTTCTTTTGTTTGTCTTTCCCGCCAGTTCGGATGTCAAAATCCTGGAAAAACGTCCTCTTTATGAATATCTACAATGTTGCCGAACTTAGGACAAGGTGATGTTATCTTTGTCAACTGGAATGTTTACTTCTCAATACAAATGTATGAAAGGCAAGACAATAGGAAAAAAGCTCAAATGGCGTTTTTGTTTGTTTGTCGGTATTATAAAAGCCAGGTGAGATCATTCGCTTTGTGGTTTTCTTCTTGTATTTCATGTCAACACACAGGAACGTTTAAGGTAATGTCAAACCTGTTTTTGGATAATTGTTCATTTGACATTTTTTGACATTTTGGCCGACATACATGCTATCTATCTAATGTCCAAATTTGGTATTCCTAGCCCTAATGCAATATGAACAAATGAAAAAAGTATTGTCAATGTCAACATGGTAGTCAATAGACCGTGTTATGTTTTGATTGTTTGAATAAAATATTCCTTTGATTGTTTCAATAAAATATGTTTAAACCAACCTTTAAATCATGACTACAGACAACAGGTATCTGTATTAAAATATTTGTTTCACGTGGATATTTATCCAAAGCGAGTTATCTGATTTTACATTATTAAGAACTGATTTACTCTAAGACTTTTCTGATGTCAAAATGTATGCGGAATTTTCTAAGAAATGATAAGTTCTTTTTTTAAATACGTATCAAAAATGAGGATTTCCCAAAGATTTTCATAAAGAAACCCTTTTCACAAAAATACATTTTTACCCAAAAGGTTCGGTTTGTACAACATTGAATTTTGAGTTCCATTTTTAGTGCAGACATATTCTCTTGCAAAGCCTTGTGGTTAAGCGAGTATATAGGTTTATCATGTTGAACATTAAGATGATGCCTGGGGATATATATATATATATATCTATATATATATATATATATATATATATATATATATATATATATATATATATATATATATATATATATATATATATATATATATATATTATGTTTTGTCGTGCTCCGTTTTGTGTTTGAGCATGGGGTATAGCGTTTCACTCAAACAAAAATTCTAATTTAGTCTTAGGCCGATAGCTGTTATGAAAATCAATAGTAAAATAAGAAAACAAAGCATTGAACAGCTGTTAAAATAGACTGGTTTGGGGATTCAGTTTACAAGTGTTAACAGAACGTGCACCACATCGTTTAAATATTGAATTTCTCATACATTTAATATTTTGTCATTATGACGATGATGAGGATATTGGCGACCATTATAGAATGTACATGTACTCACCAATACGCACATATGCCCATGATTCGAATTTGCAGTGCAACATGTACAAAGTGTGATGTACGACACCCCCGAGACACATGGAGCTTGAACTTTACCATAAGGTAAGGTGACCAATCAGATCGTTTGGTCAACAAAAGATCCACAGAAATGCACGACCAAATATTCCTGAAAGGATTCGCGTGGTATATGCATTGAAAAAGGCTATTTAATCTCATTTTGCGCTGACAAATGTAGGATTTCATTCAACCCGGCGTGACGTTCACATAATACGAGGAGAAACCACCAAATCGTTTTGCTTGAAAGTTGTCGAAATGAAAGTTCTGGGGATATTTCCGAGAGCGATGTCAGCCGGGTCGTACTCGAGTCATACATTGGTGTTTACTATAATACAATGAATGGGGGTCTACGCTACAGTGTGCGCATGCAGTTGGCCGCGGTCTGCTTCAAGCGTCTGTGCTATTTACAACGATTTACATATTCTCTTTATGCCTGGTCCCAAATAAAATCATTAACTTAATCCAAGTAGTTTATTTCATGTTGTTTTTGTAAGCGTTTAAACTGATCTGATATACACCAATTCGAGAGATCGGTCTCACTAGAACGATAGCAAAGAGTCTCGAATAAGCTTGTTTGGGCTTTTTGGAGATACACATTTAAAGGGTCTTACAATGGCAAATCAAACATAAATGTTTAGCAGAGTTCACAAATTCAATGCAGTGGGAAAGTCACATTTTCACCGAGGATCGACACACTACTTGCCTGAACATCCAGCTAAATTCATTTAAAATCTCACCGTGTCTATCTGTTTGTGCGTACTGATATTCCATTAAAAATATGATGGGAATAAAAATCAGAAAATAAACAATTTTAATTAAGGGATCAGTGACTTGCTGTTTTCAGTGAATCAAATTATGTTTATCATTAACATTTAATCAGAACATTTGTCAATAGGGCTAGTGAACTGAAATGGTTGGTTGATCTTAACAGGGCTCACGAACGACACAGGCGACTACGGGCATATTATTCTGTCAGATTTCCTTTTAACCTTTTCGCATGCACGGTCCCATGGTTTACAGAAAAGGGAGGCAGAAATATTAATTCTATCCCAGTCACATGCGCGCGCAAGGTAAATTCGTCTTTTTTTCCGGGCATAAATTTGTAACAAATCCCAGCAACCATGCCCTCTCGTGCATTGCTGACGTTGCTTGTTACGTCAGCAGCCAGCACATTGTGTTTCATTTATCTTGCTTTCATAAACAAAGTATAACGTGAAGCCTGCTGTTAGAACAGCACACGCCGCACGCACCGCGTGATAACCCAAGTTGCAAAGTTATTTCCGTTAAAAAAAATGAAAGTGGGGATGGGTCTGTCACTTGAGGCGTTTTTTGATATTTAAGTTGATCACGTTTGCTTCTTTGTCTCTTGCAACATTACTATGTTGTCGGAAACTGGGATAGAATGGGGTTTAACTACTTCGGGCATGGACTAAACCTGCCAAGCGTTCATGTTTAGGGGTTTAACTACTTCTGGGTAGGATTGGACGTTCAACTAAGTCCGCACCATGAAGGCTTGGCAGCCGACCATGCCCTCCTTCGTCGGGCATGGACAAAACCTGCCAAGCCTTCATGGTGCGGGCTTAGTTGAACGTCCACTCCTCCCAAGAAGTAGTTAAACCCCTAAACACACAGGGCCGTTCACAGTGGATGCGAGCAAGGCGACCTCAGATCCGGGAACACGACGGACGTGACATTTTCTGTTCACATGGAGCACGTGAATAGCGACAGTGAAAAAGCCTAAGATCACTTGGAAGCCAAGTCGAAAGTAAAGGTATAATTAAATATATAAACGGGTAGCACCGTTAAAACGGAGCGTAGCTTTAATCCTAATGATCTCGTGCAACTGTATTGTGCGCCACCTGGCGGCCAGTCAAAATGTGGCAACCGTTTCGCTTTCGGAAATCCAAAGTTGAGTCCAGGGCACCTGCAGTCTGCACATTGATACAATGTCATTCACACCTGAAATTTGAACTGTGAAGAACTGAAAACATACAAAACCAACTGTTTGTGCATGCGTGATTCAGTTTCATGACTGAGAGTAAATTACCTTGCATTATCGACAAGGTGAGATCGTTATTCCATTATAGTAGAAAATGGCTCCTACTCTCGTTAAAATGGCACATTCCATCGGTATGGTGGGGGATCAGTGCCATAAATACCATATTTTCTAACGCGTGTCATTAAATGTACACGTGTCTATAAATTGTTGGACGCGTCCACTAAATCATAATAACACGCGTGTATCTTTTAAACTCGCGTCAACTAAGTATGGGCACGTGTGTAATATACATTTAAGGGCACGTGTTTGATAATCATGGAACGTGTTACCAAAATTTTGAAAGCATCACTAAATGCTAGACGCGGGAAGGTAACAAAAAGTTGACCATTTTGCTCACTTGTTGTAATGGCCCTCGTGTGCCTATTTATTAGACGCGTGCGATTATTTTAATGCACACACGTTTCCATGTTTCATTCCACGCATATTAATATTAATTAGACACGTGTTAATATTTTGTGATCGTGTTAAACAAAACAAATACGCGTTTTTTTATTGGTGGAGGTACAGTGCCACAAGTGCGGTATGTTTAACGCGTGCCAGTTATCACACACACGTGGTTAATTTGTTGCACACGTGAAGGAATGAAATTATCTTTTAACCAATCACATCCCCTTTTACCATTAAAGGAAAATGGCGAGATATATGAATTTGCCGGACTTGGACGCAAGTTAGCAAGATAAACTATAATATATGTGTACTGACATAGAAATGAAACAATAATTTAGGCCCTCGCGTTTGTTTATTAATTATAGAGTGCGAAGCACCACTATCGTGGCTCACTTGTAATTGCATTGAATTGAAGCGTGGTCTCTCATACCTCATGGCCTCCCTTACAAACGCTCGAAATCACACGCGTTTAACAGCATCATTGACGCGTCTGTGAATTAAGGCACGCGTGCATAGTAGATTGGGTTTATGGCACAATAACCCCTTGACAAATGACAGTAAGCTCGCGTGAGGTAGGCCTATTCAGTGTAATGATTAACGCGTGCTGCAAGTTAGTTGACGTGTATACAGTTTAATGGTCGCGTGCTTTTATTTAGTGGACACGTGCACATTATTTAGTGGGCGCGTCCAACAATTTACAAACACGTGTGCGTTTAATGACATGCGTAAGAAATATGGTATTGATGGCACTGATCCCGCACCAAACATTGGTGAGTGTTCGACGCGAGAAGTCGACCGGGATTTGTAATCATCACTAGGCACTCTCCATGGTAGGAACAGTTTTGTGTTTCACCCCATTCAATTGTCAATAAAGTCTACTACTACTACTACTACTACTACTACTATACTACTACTACTACTACTAGGTACGTTACCATAAGAGCTCGCTTGCGCTCGCTAATGTGCAGTAGGCATAGCCTTAGATGCGAGTGTAAGCATTACAGATTTATATGTTACCTTACGAGTCCTTCTTCAAGTTTCGAGGTTCAACTTGTTTATTTGCCTGACCTCTAACCGAGGTATCGACGAATAGAAGTACAGCATATAAATATATGAAGATGGCTGGATGTTCATTTAATAATGATCTTAACATGTGCACATATACATGTGGCGTTTTGCTCTAGGTAGTAATAAACACACCGTCCATTAAGAAATCCCGCTGAACTGAAACAAATTAAATGTAGGTCTGACCGTTTATACTACTCTTTTCTCCCTTCAAGCATTAGGTCATGGATTGACCTGCCGCCGGCTGTAAGAAATTCACCCCCTCTCTCAACCTTCAAATTGAAATTAAAAAAGCTACTTTTCTTTCAACACGAAATTCCTCCTTATTTTCCACACGGCGAACGTTATGCCAATAATGGCAATATTGTACAGACCCAGCTGCGCCTGGGTAAGTCAAAGTTAAACGCACATTTGGTTGACATAAATATTATCCCATCTGCAGCCTGTTCATGTAGTCACCCAGTCGAGGATTCTTTCCACTTCCTTTTTCACAGATGGTCGTGCCGATATATCAAAAAGAATGTTTGTCAAATTTGACAGATAATCAGGTACAACGAACGAATGTGCTTACACTACGTAGTCCACAATTTGTAGCACGTTTGGTTCCGACAGGTAGGCCTACTAAGGACTATAGACGAGTTATTAAATGCTTTGAAAACTCCACATGCTGTGGCTCTGTCTGGAGACCTCCAACAAGGGGAGCTTAGCACGTTTTGATTATTGTGCATAGGATAAAAACTTGCATTGCAACCGTTTCAGTGCACAATATCTGTTCCAGTCTTTTCATATTGAAGGCTCCGCAAGCATGCCATACGGCTGTGCAGCAGTTAAAATTGGCATATATAAAAAATAAAATAAATGAACAGTTTAAATACAGTATCTTAAAGTCCTGACATCCGTTTTAAAGCATTAATTTGTTGTCCAGCATGTCGGAAAGTACTTGTGATATGATCAGCAAAACACGGAGGTGTTCGATATTCACACCAAGAGGTTTAACTGTATTTCCGCTGGTGATTTAATTTGGTTCGAGTAATAAAAATCTGAAGTTTGGGCGGTTAATCCATAAGGCACATAGCTTGGAATTTACTTGGGCTTTCCACGATTAAGTTAACATTGCACCAATCAATGATGTTAACGGTTTGGTTTGTAAGAATGGATTCCAGTTCGGGTAGGCCTAATGTATTTGCAGACGCAATCGACGTGTTGTCGACTGCACAGTTCAGGAGAATCGCATCACGAAATAGGCCTATATAGTAGATGTCATTTATAACGCGTTGACGAGGGCCGGTCCTAGCACACTACACTGAGGGACTCCCTTTCCTATTTGGTTCCAAGAACTTCGGGCAAACCCAATTTCTGACCTGCTGATGACGGTTTCAAAGGTAGCTAGCCACAAGGTTTGTAAAGGCGTCTGAGCTGAGGCACCGTATGATCTAACTTCTAAGCTTGGCTATGAGAGGCGGGGGCCTATGAGTAGAGGATATGGGAGGGCGGCGAAGGCTTTGAAAGGTCGATTTGCACAGAGCTCCCAGTCCCAGCTTTGTTCTTTTCGACTGCTTTCCTCGATCCCTGCTTCAACAAAATGTATGAGCACAACATTGACATCCACGTCGTTTACAGAAGGCAGATATTCCGTCATTGAGGATGTCGTCCAGTAGCTTAGAAAGATTTGAGTTTATAGGCCTATTAGACTAGATTAAAAAACCTTAGATACGGTTGGTAATATGCTGACCGGACGGTAGTTCCTTTAAGCAAGCATCTTTTTATGAGAATAACTTCAGCTCGCTTAGCATCATAAGGAAAATTACTAGTGTGGATAATGGCGTTTGATATTGCCGTAATTGAAGGTGAAACTTTAACTGCAGCCATGGTAAGGTATCCAGCCGGAGCTCCTTCGTATCCAGTGCTTTACTTAGGCTAATATCAAGGTTACATAACATGTCCTCTAATGAAGTCTTATGAACGCCAGATAGATTGCAATCTGACTGACTGGTGTTGTTTTCAATGTTGATATGAATCAATCATCAATCATTTATTGTGTGAAAAAATAAATATACATAGAAAAAATACATAATACACACATCCTACTTCATATGCATCGTATAGATATGGCACGTCTCTAGCACATAAACTGTTAACTTTAGTATCCAAAACAATAATTACAATACTAATTTCAAAGGCAATTTATATTCGGTGCTGTTATTATGTGATTTGGTGGACTATTCCACGCACAAATGACTCTGTTAACGTTGCTAAAGAAATAATTACGCACATTATAATTACACCTGTTAACTTCCAGAATCTGAAAATGACCTCTTAATCCTTGATACTCCCTTTTGGTAAAAAAAAAAATCAAAATTCAAAGAATCCATGCCTTTCAAAATTTTATAAACTTCAATAAAAGCGCCTCTCAATCTATGTTCTAACTTCTAGGGTGGTTAACTGTAGTATTCTTAACCTTTCTTCGAAACCCAAGTTTGTTCTTCCTGCAAGCAGCTCTGTAGCTCTTCCTGGACCTTTTCTAAAATAAGTATGTCTTTCTTCAATAATGGAGACTATGCTTGCACACAAAATTCTAAATGTGGTTTAGTGTAAGTTTTATACAACGTGAGAAAGGATTCTTGTGAAAAATAAGAAAACATTTGCTTGATCATGCCTACTATATTCAGTTACTGTTGATCCCGAATCTTTCTCCTCTGTGACTTTTTAGAGGGACTTGTTGTTCATAGTAGGCCTATATTTGTACTTTTAATTTTAACTCTCCTACATATAGTACCTCGCACTTATCTTCATTAAATCCACGTAACCATTCCTCGGACCACTCTGCTATTTTTTCTAAATCTCCTAGAAGTATATCTTGGTCAACCAATGATAACACTTGGTGGTATACTTTGGTGTTGTCAGCAAAAATCGTGCAAGCAGATGAAATTCTAGCCAGTCAGTCATTTACATACAGTAAAACAACACAGGTCCGAGAGCAAAACCTTTGGACACACCACATTTTAACTTCAACCATGTTGATTTGCTTCACTTTACTGATACACATTGTTCCAGGTCTCACAGAAAAAAATCTTCAGTCCAGGTACTTATGCTACCTCTGATATCATATTTGTGTAACTTAAAAATAAGTCTACCATGTGGGACAATATTGAATGCCTTTGTAAAATCTAAATAAATTGCATCGAAGCTGTTCATTCATCATACATGGCTGTCAAATCATCTAATGTGTTTAATAAGTTTGTTAGACAAGATCTTGACTGACGTAACCCATGTTGTTCATCGCATAATAAGTCGTGATCCTCAAGATGTTGAACTAGCGCTTGTCTAATAATTTTCTCAGTAAGTTTCCATACCTGAGAAGTAAGGTTTATAGGTCTCTAATTGTCAGTCACAGATTTATCTCCCTTTTTAAAATAGGTTTGACATTGGCTTTCTTCCATATGTCTGGCAACTTGCCTTGATCAAACGACTGTCTAATCACACAATACAAAAGAAAATACAGATTATCAGCACATTCTTTCAGAACCCGAGGGTGACTTTCATCTGGGCCCACGGCCTTATTTGGGTTAATTTCGAATAGCGAGTCTCTCACTTCTAATGGTGTAAAAAATGTTATCTAACACCTGGTCGTGGGTAATACTAACATATTAAACGGATCAGGTGCATCTTTGTTGAAGTTTTGGTGTACGAAGCCATTAAACCAAAATAAATACTTTTCATTCCCCTTTACATAAAGTGACTGCATGAAAGAAATTATTTAATTCCATGACTGTTTCCAAATCATCTGAAGTTATTGAACCAAGACCAGATATTGTTCATCGTGATTTATTTTTATTATTCACATACTTGTAGAATGCTTTTGGATTGTTCTTAAGCTTTTTACATAACTCCTTTTCATATTTTCTATTGATGGTTCTCAATTTCTTTGTGGCTTTGTTTCGCCTTTTCACATACTCTCCGTATCTAGCATAAGACCTTGTTTCTAGCTATCGTTTCCATGCAAAAAAAAATCCTTCTTACTGTTTTTTTTTTTTTTTTTTTTTTTTGCTTTGATATTGAACCAGGGTGGTTTTACTTTGGTTCCACTGTTAATTTTGAACTTTAGGTACACACTCATTTACAGTATTACCCAATGCAGCATTCAAATATTTCCATGTATCACTTACATCAGTGGCTGACGTAACAAGACTCCAGTCTTTCTCTGATAGTAATTGGTTCATTTTCTCGTAATCAGCTTTCTTATAATCATACCTGTATACATCCTGACCACCTTTGTTTTCAACATTTTATAAATAATCCCAAGTTTCAACACTGTGGTCACCTTTTCCCAAGGGGGCAATCTATTACACTATATCTAATATGTCAAAATCATTTGAGGAGTTAATCAAGTGTAAACAGCTTGCGACTGCTTCACCCCTCTGACGTGTAGGATCTACCATATGTTGTTCATAAATAAGTCATTCAGTTTATCATAAAACATGGGAAAAGCAGCCCTCTCTACATTGCACAATGCATTTTTCCAGTCTATCAGGGGTAGATTAAAATCGCCATAGACCATTATTTTACCCTTACAAATGGAACAGGCTAATTCAAGTTGTTTCAGATCCTTCATATTATGTTATTGAGAATTGTCATCTTTTCTGTGGACTTCTCCGAAGAGAATGGCTGCTTTTACAGGAATGCTTACCCATCTCCATAGCGCCTCTTTTATTTTTAAGTCAGTTAATTACTTGCAACGGTACGGTTTCATTGTGTCTCTTGCATACATTATTACGCCTCCTTTCACCTCTAATGTATCCGTTCTGAACGAATGAAAACCTGGAATGTTAATAAAATCATCAGTGATGTCCAAATTGACAACCATTATAACCACGTTACAGTCCCAAAACATATGTCAGGTTTTGTTCCACTAATTATAGTTCAAAACTCTCAAACTTACTCAGTTAGCTTTCAAATTTTGTCATCAGATTTCTACTGTCATTTCTAAGCACATAAAAGAAGTCGTTTCTGTTTCTTAGTCGCTTGTAATTTCGATTTTTGATCACAATTTTCAGGTCCCATGGCAGGCGTCTCACCCGGACGATCCACCCACCCAACCCCAACCCCCGGACTTTTCTTCCTCCTTCGTTTCGGCCTGGGTATTTTTTTCTTTCCTTTTTTTTTTTTACGTTCTTTAGAGGTTTGGTCGTGGCCAACACTTATGTTGTTATATTTTTTTCCTCAGCATCGTTCAGTTTCCATAAGTTTTTCATAATAAACTGTTTATCATCCTTATTTGTTAGAACGAGTCTTAAAATGCCTAGGTGATGCTTGAAAGCCACTTTTTTTAGCTCCTAGTCTCGTTATGCTCTTTATCTCAATTTCTGGAATCTCTAATACATAATTGAATGGGGAGTTGAAAACACTGTGTTGCTCAGAGTGACGGACGCATTTAGTTACATAATCTGATATGTTCACTGTATCTGAAGGAACAGGCGCTGTTTTATCATTGCCAATGTCTTTAGCTATATTTATATAAAAGTTTTCCATAGTGTCAGCAACATGATGTTGTTCGGAGATGAAAGTAGGCCTACCGTTATCTCCTATCATGAGTTTAGCACCAGAACAATTTCCCTTATCTGTTATAGGCCATAAAGGCTTAATATAAATAGTCTTCCAAAAGTAGTTGTTTTTGGACCACCACTGCAGCAACAACGTTCTCTAAAATAAGTTATGACCGAAAGTTCCTGCATACTGAACTAGTGACTATATTTCTTTGTACACTGTATTTTCCCCGTTTGTTTTGGTAGAGTGTCTGTTGTATATCCTCCTGAGCTTTGCCTTTAGTCCTGTAGCTTTTCTAAAATTTCAATTCAAAAAGCGTGGCTCCACTGGTTTCGCCCTCTTTAAATGGGTGAATGACTATCTAAAATATCCGAGCCCATCTTGGAGAAGGCCCGATAAGAATCATTTGGATCACCAAACCTTTGAAATAGGACTTAGATAGGGGCCTGCTGAATATCTGTTTGATAGAAGAGCTATTCGATCAAATTCTCGCTTTTACCTGTAAGTAATGACTTAAGCAGGAGGCTTTAGTTTGGTAGACTTCAGTACAGTAAATACGAGCTTATGACCAGCGCTTATCTCAGTATCAATTGTCCCAGAATTTAGGAAAGAGGATGGTGCACATGTCATAATAATGTAAACGAGAGATTCCCAGAATTTTTTTAGGCCGGAAAGTTGATTCGGGGATTAAGTCGATCAAATTGAATATGTAACTCTCAACGGTTAGTATAGTCCTTCTATCCGCCTTAAGTAGATCACAATTTAGGTCTCTAATTTAGACAATTTTACTGGAGCAGTATAGTGAAGTTTCAAAAGCATGCTCCAATTCCTGTTTGAAAATCAAGGCAGGGCCAGAGGTTTGTAAATATCTACAATCAACCAAAGTAGAGTGGAGCTTAATTTCAACTGCAATTGTTTTAGTATGCAGAGGTTCCATGTCAATAGGCCTAATCCTTGCACAGGGTATTTCAGACTGTACGCACGTGAGAATACCGCCACCATATTTATTTTCGGCCCTTCTGAAAAGGCAATATTTCTCAATCTGAAATTTTTGCATATCTAAAACTAGAGTCTAATTTAGTTTCTGCCACAGCAAGAGCAGTAGGGTTAGGTTTTTGTATTAAAGGCCTAAGTTCAATGTACTTGTGCCGGAAACTGCTGAAATTAAGATATCTCATAAAATAGTTTGAAGGATATGTTTCCCTTATGTTGTCACACAAAATCAAAACATTGTAGGGTGTCGATTTATGTTGAGTAGAGACAAAAGAGCTCTGGTCTGTCATATAAGGTTAAGAGTCTTCAGTTGATGCCCTCCTCAGATTTATAGTGGCAGTATCAAATAATATTAAGGTAACTTAACATGTCACACATTAACCCTGGCTTGTTTCACAGTGTCCGTTTGCAGTGTTCTGAGAGCTTCCAGATCAGTGTTTGAGTATTTAACATCACGGCAGATAGTTGACGCCCCGCCAGCAAGCTCAAAGTATCAGCTGAAATCCCATGGATGGTATAGCTAAGCGAAGTCTCTACACAGTAGAGATGCAATCACCAGGTAGTCCAACGGCTAAGGAGGCCGCCTTCTTGGTCACGTCCACGCCGGGACAAAAAGCGGTACACTGCGAGAAAATGATGGGTCTAATATAGATAGCTCAGCAATATCAAAAACTCCAAGTTGAAACCTCCACTGCAAAGTCTGTAAAATGTCTGGCTATACGGTCCAGGTGATCCAGAGATTTGGAAAATCCTTATACAGTGCACGGTGAATGAACACTAAAAAACGCCTGAGGAGGCGAAAAATAAGATTAGCAGTTGTAAAACAGGCACGTTCTGCAGGTTGGGTGGAATTGGAAGTCAGACACCATCTTGTGATCTTTAGCCGTGGTTGTAATCAGCTCAGCACCAATGTATGCGAAAAAAAATGACAAATTTATGTAACATGAGCATCTGTATGTAGCAATTGACACGAGTATCTACATGTGACAATTGGCATGAGTATCTACATGTGGCGTATTTAGCATGAGTATATATACATGTACCAATTGGCATGAGTATGTACATGTAAAAATTAGCATTAGTACCTACCTGTGCCGTAATAAACACGAGTATCTCCATGTGGCAATTAACTCCGACTAACCTCGAAACTCTGCAGTTGGCAAAAAGGCAACTCGCTAAAATCTCTATCATAGTGGACCCAAAAGAAGTGTCGATCGAAGACGCTGGTTTTTTCAGACAAATAAGCAGAAAAAAGCTCATTCATTTTATGTTGACAAGAATTGACGGCATGAAAATGACCGTAAATAGATCCATCTGGGTAGAACCACAGTATGGACAATGGGACCTCGCTGATCGCTTACGTTTCAGGAGGTATGGTTATATCATCTACTAAAAATTCGATCTATTTCGTTTATGTCTTGTCCGTGTGCCTCGATTATCTTAAATTTTTGAAGGATTCGGCTGATTTTTTGAAAGTTAGTTTAACGGTATAAAAATATATATAAATGACGTATACAGGTAGAAAAGGCATTCATAAATGTGTTGAAAATCAACGAATGCTTCGCATGGACTCTGGTACAGTACAGTGTCTGCCAGTGTCAACATAAACCAAAAGCTGCACTGCCAGGAGAGTCAGTAAAAATAACACCACACAGTTCAGGATAGGTTTCTTGTCAAACAAGTGCAAGTCTCGAAATATATATATATATATATATATATATATATATATATATATATATATATATATATATATATATATATATATATATATATATATATATATATATATATATATATATATGACGAAATCATAGATGTCAAGCGCATTTTAAAACACAATCATCGTAAGATTTCTGGGCAGGTAAGTTACATTTCAATATATCCTTTATTAAGACGCTTCTGATTATCTTGACAATAATAATAACGTGTGTGTTTCTGTTTGTACTTTCTTTCTTTTTTCTTTCCTAACTTATGGAGGTCGACGTAGGGAGACAACCATCCACTTTTCACGGTTAACACGTAATGAAGTGCCAGTGGACTGAATTCCGTGTTGACCGCTGCACTCCAGGCGTGCCTCTCTTCAGTCTGGCATGCCAGACACAACATGAGCCAAGAGCACCCCCCCCCCCTTCCCATGGTTACGGAACAGTGTGAAAGTTTGAATCACAATTTTAAAATGTTGGAAAAAGACTTTCTCTCATCACATTCTCAGGATGACCCTAGGGTCAAGATCCCATGGTTACGGAACATTGTGAAAGTTTGAATCACGATTTTAAAATGTTGGAAAAAGACTTTCTCTCATCAAATTTTCAGGACGACCCTTGGGTCAGGATGACGTCACCAAGGAGACAATATATTTCCAGGCATGATGACAGATACCCCGGAAACTCACAGAGCAGTTTCAGTTTTGTGATACACTAAAATAGGTTTCTCTTTGTCAGTATGGAAGCTAATTTTTCTAATGCGATGCCGGATCCCGATAACAATAAAAAATTATACTAAAAAAAAGTTGATAAAATATTAAATAATTGTCGGTTGATGTTTTAACAGTGTTTGCTTTATTGCGTTCTTGTTCATGATACATCGGGTTGGTGACATCAGTAAACATTTTTCCTCACGTTTGAAGTGGACGCGATAGTTTCGATTATTACATGCTATTTTTTCTGCAGATGACGCAAATAATCCTTACTGTGTGTACACATCCATGAAAGCTATGACCGGCTTCAAGAGCATTCAAGTTGCAGTGTTTCACACTGCTTGTCAGAAGAGAAGAAAAGCGGTTTTAATAATGCAGGTGATGCTTTTTTCATACACTTACGAGTTAAGCCACAAGATCTCACAAGAAACTCACACACGTTAATCGTAATGCAAATTGATCTGCAGCAACTTGACACAAATCCACTATGACTGTAAGCATCAATAGCCAGTGCCGACCTTTTATATCGTACAATGAATAGCCAGTGTCGACCTTGTATATGGTACTATGAATGTTACATATCAATACCCAATAAAGCCTCATAAATCCTTGTTGGCACTTTGCATTGATTATAGTTTTGTCGAAAGTCGGTTGAAACATCAAAGCTACAGTATCTCACAACAAATACTGAAAAAATTTCTTGGTTGCTAGCATGTGTGAAAATAAGGTCAACCCTCCATACTCCATAATGAGCAAATCTAAAATGCAACTCAAAAGTATCAGCTCTTTCAGTGCCAACTGCAAGTAAACCGGAACTATTTTTTAAAAAAATCATCTGAATTATGGTGAAGGTGCTATATTCATGTTCCTGGTTTTAGGAAAAAAACACTTTCTTCAAGTACCAGGACGTCCTGTAGTTACACAGAATATAATCGTCCAGGTCAGCAGATTTCCAAAGTCCAAAATGTGGCACTGAAAGAGTAAAATGGTGGGGAAATATTTTAACAGTTGTGTAAAATTAACACCAAACGAGGAAAAACTAAATTTACTTTTCTTGCCTCCAGTGTTAAATTGCATATAAAACAATATTCCTATATAATATATTTATAAAGGAATCACGTCCAGTGTAATGCAATTCACCCTATATAATATATACTTGCGTATCTTGTAATCCATCTTTTTATCATAAGAGAAACTGCATTTCATCTGTCTATATAATATATCAATAGGGAAATTGCACATTGTATACAATCTTATATACACGATATATTAGGGCATTTCAATAATCCAATGGGTCTAAGTAATACATCGATAAAGAAATTACATGTTATAGCATGTTACACGTATAACAAAATAACAGAGAAACTGCATATATACAATACCCAATGTATAATATTTTAACATACAAATTGTATGTAATACAATCTCTCTATGAAATACATAAACAGAGACATTGCTTTAAATTCATTTTGTCTACATAATGAATTATTGGTAGTATATGTGTTATACAGTTGTTTCATAGGCAGCAACCGCCGTTTCAGACTCTTCTCTGGTGAAGATGTGAGACTCTACGGATACCAAACTGTGTTTGTGATATGCACACGGCATAAAGTACCTCACGAAGACCTCTCGAAATGTTTTACCGATCATAATGTACAAGTAGAAATTCACAGCAAAATTGACAGAATAAATGCTACTCCACAATAGCTGGAATTGATACAAAGCAGATGTACAGTCAAGATATTCTGCCGTTTGCTTGAAAACAATATAGTCTACTACTCGAATTGTGACAGCTATCCCTTGGAATATAAGTTGTACAACAATTATAACTATCAGCATTGCAGTTGTGCTCCGTTCCGTTTCCTTCTGGTTGCTCACATACGTCCGTCTCTGACTTTGCTCATATACAACCTTTATTATTCGTCCACAGAAAAAAGTCAAAAGTAGGAAGGGTACAGTGAATGAAATATTGATGTAGACCATAGTTTTGTAGGCCAGTAAGTAAGCATCTTTACCAAGAAGAAATCTTGTTGCTGCACACTTAGTTTCTTCAATACCAGTCGATGGACGGCTTAACTCATTATTTCCGTTACTCTTGTTCGGGACAGATTGGTTGTGCCTATCGGTTATAGTTCTCCCATGAAGTGTCACTGTTGTTTTTCTCTGAACTGGAGTAGAATTCATAGAGTTATCAAAGACATGTGTTTGTTCTTTCACAGAAGCCATTAAAAGTTTTCTGTCCATGCTGTTGAATGCTTTGGTCGTATAAAATTCAGTTACCATTGTATAAATTTCCGTAGTCCCTATTGAACTAGGGTATGTTGATATGTTGTAATTTACGTAGTCAGTTGTGGTGTTGTTTGTTTTACCAAGTATACGAGGAGGCAAAACAAACTGACGACATTCTAGTTTGTATTCAAAAATCCTTGGCATGCAGAAAACTAATGATAAAATCACAACAAGTAATACTTGTAATTTAATACGCCTCGGTGATGAAAAATTTGCTGCTTTAAATGGCATTACAACCGCAACATATCTATGCAGACCTATGAGCACCATTGTCCAAATGGAACAGTTGAAGCTGAATGACAGTGCTGGAAGTAGGAAAGGCAAGGAACGCTCGATGATTGCAAGCATACCGCTGGGCTCGATGTGTGGCGCTACGGCCAGCAATACGTGGTCAATGTTGCTGACTGTTGCCATGATTAGAGTCAAGGTATCAAACACCACTAGAACCCGCAGAAAAAAAGCAACTGCATTCTCCTGTTTAAACAGGCTGGTAGTCATGAAGGACAAAACATTGCCGACTACACCAACGATGCACACTGTGAACTGAATGAAGCCAGCAGCCTCGTATAATCCGGGACATGTCACACCACCTGTTGATGAGTTAGCCATATTCAAAAGTTCATATATTCGTGGACACACAACACTTGAAATGACAGCAGACAGCCAGTTGAAAACGACGCGCTTAGCTTAGTTGGAAACAATACTGTCACAATACTGTCACAATAGAAGGAATGTCAATTTGTTTATACGTTTATTATAAAATCCATGTTTTGTTAATGTATTGAGCGTTTGCGGCCGTTGAAGAAGGTATCGTTTGTAAACCTCCAGTTCTTAAAACTCCCTGCAAAAGAAGTGGACAACTTGACCGCTATAAACTTTACAGTATATGATACATTCTGTCGACGCACAACACGTTATCTGTACTGCTTTACATTTTTTCTTACTTTTCCAAAATTTATCCACACAATCATATAATAAGTTACATAGCATTCACCTGCCTGGTAGAGATTAGAAAATCCTTCCCAGTGTATCGCCAGTGGTCAGAGAAGAACGGTTGCTCAATCTTGACGGAGAAATTTATCAATAATGGGATATAGTCTGACAGTGGCAGTGAATTAAGTCTATTTTCTATCCATGTTCCTAAGACGAATAACACCATGTAGGAGTCGAAATGGATATAAGGTTGAAAATCCTCGCAAGCTCTTGAGTGCTGTTTCAGCAGTGGTTTGGTTACAAAGTGCTCGAGGAATAGAACGTGGAAAATAAAGAAAAGTATTGTCAAGAACTCTCAAGTTTCCTAGGCCGCTTGTGTTTGTTCAGTGCTTCTTTCTTGACAGTGATCCACTTGGTGAATGGTCCACTCCATTAAGCTGGTGCTATATGTTCCAATAAAAGCAGTGAGACACACGTCAATATGCTGGATCTCAAGTACACCATAAGCCAACTATATCAACCTTTTGCGGTGAAACTATAAATCCAGATGATTCGGTGTTTCCTGTGTGCAATAATTACATATAAATTAACAGCAATTCCTGTGTAGGGTGATTGCAGTTAAACACTCAACCCTGGCTTCCGGCAACGTTTGTCCAGGCACTAGTACTCATATTTGTTGTGAGAACGTTTGTTGTTTTACAGCATGCATACGACAGGCAACCAGTGCTTATCTGGTTTGCTATCAAAATTGAAACTGATAACATGCAGTGAAATTAAAAGCGTGTGAAAAATTATCCGTGACATCCTGGAGAACATGTTATGCAAAAAATAGTTTCAACAGGTAATTGTACCATCAAATGTTTCCAGCTCAGCTGACTTGTCAGTCGGCTGACTTTATCATATTGTACTTCGTCCGCCATCACCCCATTTTGATATCTATTGCCATTATACTGATTGCCTGGTTGCCTAGTCTCCCTTGGTGAGATATGGCGAGATAAGGGTCGGTTCCTGTGGGGACAAGTGGGTATTACTAATATTTTGGAAATATAGACTAATTATTAAAGACACGTGGAAAGTTTTCTTATATATGGCTCGGGAAGTACTTGAAGAATATCAGTTTGGCATTTGTGAATGTAAATTTCTCAAAGAATGCTAATGTTGTGAGAGATGAGCATATGGCCTGTCTGGGACAGTGATGCGACCCGCACATCCGCCGTGGTCGCCAGGCGTCAAACCCGTAGCTTGTGGCGGAAAAATTTATATGCATGCTGTGTATTGGTGGAAATCAAGGGTCCTACTCCCACTCTTCGGCATTATACAGGACATGTTTTCAGAGCTCCATGAGAAATCTGCAGGTCAGTCAGTAAACCCTTCACTCTGATGGCATACCTGCTTAAACATCCTATAGAGATGAGCGGCAGGTCCTTTTCTGCATACCGTGGTGAGGAAATTGAGCCATTGTTTCCCCATGGTGTATCCAACCAGTTCCTATACCGCGAATGTGTAAAACTTCCAGTCACCCCCCATATATATATATATTGTTAAACATTTCAATTCTCACTGCGAGAAAGGAATTCCATGTAGCACTTTTGTGGAGTTTTTTTTGAGTAACTCGAAATGCTTGGTTTATTAGTCATTAAATGAACAATCCACTTTATTTTCTCCTGGCGATCAATGAAAACAAAAGCAACTTGATGCCACTTAAATCTAGTCATTTGTGAATACAGAGAAGAATCCAGGTTTGGAACCTGATTTGAATGGTCACGTTACAGACATCAAGAAAGTTAACTGCAACGAAATATGTCCGACAACAAACACAGACAGCAGTAGCGTCATATATGAGTGTTAGAAGGACAACGTCATCAGACGCTACTGACATAGCAAGAGAACATGAACACGTATCCTCATAAAAGTTAATAAATGTTATACCCATAATAACACTATAACCTATTTGTCCGCTCGCAGTCTGTCTGTTTCTATAACTTTGGGCTGTATTAAAAATTTGATAATTTACTTTTGCTCAGTTGAACATGTTTCAGAGTTATAATATAAATTTGATACGGTGTGAAAAGAATCATTCTGTTTTGTAATATATTTTCGGTTAAAGATAAGGGACATTTTCAAAAATTGTACAAAATGTCGTCACTTTCATTGCCGCAGGCACCCTCGAAAGATTCTGCAAGGCCTTTTTTGAACAGGTCGTACAATTTCTAGTCTTGCTGGACTGCTTGCACAGCATGTCAAAAATCGAGAATGAATATATCTGCTGGGTTATATTGCCAGTTTTAACGACAAATTACTCAATCGGTGTAACTCAGCGTGCATGCCATATCAACACAGTTGTCAGGAATGAATGGAAGGTATACTAACCACAAGACTGTTACAGTCCTCTTGTTATTCATTTTCATCAAATGCATATATGCAGAAAGGGGATCTTTGCACAGTTGTACTGATATTTCTGGCTACATGCTGTCCACAACTCATACCTTAGCCAACTATGGTCCACATGTGGTCTCCGGTGTATTGTTCTAATTTGCATACTTTTACTTATAATCTTAAAAAAAGGCTAATATTTTTTTTAGGTAAGCGATTTTGTTTGTCCAGCCTGTACCAGTTCGAAATGGTTCTGTTACTAGTTAGGTACACTTGATATCATTTGAGACAGCTATTTGCACCTGTTAAAGTTTTCATTTCATATTTTTTTAATGCCGAGCAGATATAGTCTTTTTATTAAGCCTCTCTTAAAAATGTTGGTGGGAGGTGGGGTGGTGGTGATGCCTCTTGTCTTTGTACAGTTGGTGCCCCGACTGTTAATGAACTTGTAGAGTGTTTTGTGCTCCCAGGTATCCTTACCCACCATTAACAATTTCGTCCTTTCCCACTGTGTTTTGCTACCAATGTAGCTTGCAGCACAGCGCCTTTCAAGTGTTTCAAAACATTAACCCTTTCCTGGTCAGAATAACACCGAATCTATGAAGTTTTTCCACGCGGAATGGGCCCATTGAGTAATTTTATATCACCATTACACAAACATAACCGAAATATAAAAATGTGAGGTTTTGAAGTTTTACAAGTCAGCCAAAGCTGATAAAAGGTATGTTATGAAAACTGCATCTAAATATTCTGTGAGACACCTTCAACCCTCTCGTGTTTGCACAATATGGAAAAAAGACCTGTTCAGTTTCAAAACGTTACTAATTTTCCTTAAACGATTAATCAGATTTCCTATTCCCTCGATCCACACCACAGTTTTAGCATATATTCAACGACACGAATCACCGTCACCACCATTTGAATTTCGCGGACGTCATATTGTCTGCATGACCCACATTTTACAAAGGATGCTGGTATTATTTTTACGACATGTCTTACCAATTTTCCTCAGCAGGTGCGCGCATGGCGTGATGCGATTGGAGATGCTGTAAAACATTTTTCTTGGGTACATGATCACATGGAGCCTGGTACACTGGATACAAACCCAAATTTTATAACTATTATGATGCAAATGACAACAGTTAAGATGATATATTTCATAAATAGGAAAAATGAAATGAAAATAAGGACTGCATTGAAAATATGTTTGCGCTTAAAAGCACAACTTCAATGTCAAATCACATAGTACCAATTAGCATATCACATATTGATGTATGTAGATTTTCGTCTGATACAGACATGCAGACAAGGATGTCAAAATATATGCAACAAAAATCAAAAGGTTTCCAAACAGAAAAATTATATACTCAAAGGTATATTGTATACTTAGATATTATAGCATCATTTTGTTACTCCAATTCTAGCCGTGGCATTTTAAATACTGAGGTAGCATCCTCTCAATATATACATGGTTCTTTAATTTATGAATCACATTAGTAGATATGAATCAAGTATATTGTCGCCTATGTCGACCAGATTAACGATAAGTGTTGACGTGGACTTCAAATAAAGGGTCAGTCATTAGATAGGAAGCCAGGGCTTACCAGTGCATATTTGATGTGCGTCTTCTTTTTTGCAATAGTCACAGTCATGCTATGTCGCTCTGTCATTGCCAGGGGGAATTGTTCACCACAAACCGCACAGGTCTCTCCAGCTTCATTCTGCTGTACGAGGCTTTCCCCACTTCCATCTTCATCTACTTGCTTCGTTGTAAATAAAGGGGACTTTCAATGGAATTTAAGATATGTATCGAATCATTCAAAAAACCTGTACCTTGCACCCAGGGACAATGACTATATTATGTAATAAATCTGAATTAAAAATTGAAGACATTGAAACAAATGTGAAAACGTTACTAAGATATAAAATGATACACACTGAATTGTACTGGCTGAGAAAGGATTTAATGTGACAAAGATGTACAAATGAGAAAAACGTTAATTGGCAGAGTAAGGTTTTTAAATTTATTGTTTAAACGACCGCTTGTCACAACACACACTTGAATTGCAACTAACCTCCATCTCGTCGTCACTGCCGTCTCGTCATCATCATCATCATAGCATCATCATCATCATCATCATCATCATCATCATCATCATTATCGTCTAACAAAATGATCATGGCCATAAGCTCCTCTGTCTGCCCATCTACAGCCCACATGTGATTCTCAATTCAATCGACCTCCTTACAACTTTTGACCGCATGTCATCATATTGCACCTACAAAAGCAATAAAAGTGTTCATCTTCATTATATTATATGTATATATTATATGGCACACTGAATATTCCAAGATGAAATAGATATGCATTGACGTTGTATCTCTTCTCATCTGTTCTCGCCCTTCCACTTCTTTCTTTCGCTTTACCTTTCACTTTCCCTTTCCCGTTCCCGTTCCCCTTTCCTTTTCTTTTCTGTTTGCTTATCTTCTTGGTTTTGATTTTGATTTCTGCTCTTTTATATATGTTGCCAGATTTCGACACTTAAGTTGAATGTGATCAAGTGAGTACAATTCCGTCTGTTTAAAGATTTCATATCCTGGAACTTGGCATCAAATTAATGAACAAAGAATGCAGGCAGAGAAATTTAGATTGCAAGATTTTGTGATATACAGACTCACGAGCACGTCTGTGACACACGTGGTGCTTTGATGCTAGATTAAAGACTAAGGAATTCCGTAAAAGGGAAATAGTGTACAGATATGAGGAATCGTTTTCGCGATTGCACGTCCACTAACAAACGGCTACATTGCAATACCTAGAGGTTCACAAGAACATAGAAATTGTTTATTGTCATGGTATATAATGAACGGTACTCACCTTCTTTCTTGCACTTGTGAACAGTTCACAGACAAGTGTCAAGGTGAACTTCGTGTTTGACTTTGCGACAAAGTTCTTCCTGAAAGTCCAAATCTCCTCTATGGCATTCAAATTACTGCAGATAAATGGTAGTATTTAAAAGGGGTGTGGTGGTGTTTGGTATAATGAAAATTGAGTAATCTAAGACATAGTCTCTGTGGTAATGTTTTATGCTCAAAATACAAAAAGCACTTTCATGCAGTTTATTTATTTGTATTCACGAATACGCGTAGGCGTTAATATTTCCGTCAACTGCGGCATTATTTGGTGGTATATACATATGGCATTTGCACATGACTACCTCTATTGAACCATTCTTTTTTAAGAATGGGGATTTCGTCGAGTGGATATGTGCGTTCCCCATTTCAGCTGGACGACTGGTGCCAAAGGTTTCAAATTCGAGTCTCGCTCGTTCCGAACATAAAATACATAATTTCTCCATCAAATAATAACATGAAAATAACAAATACCGCACCTATTTCATTATGCACCACATTAAGATTCTTTTCATGTCGCATTTTGTTTCAAAAATTAAGTTAATCTACATAATGGTTGTGTTTTTGTTTGTTCGTTTATTTATTTAGTTTTTTTGTTTTGTTTTGTTTTGTTTTGTTTTGTTTTGTTTTGTTTGTTTGTTTTGTTTTGTTTTTTTTGGCGTTTTTTTTTTTGTTTTTAGCTCAACTGACTTGTCAGTCAGCTAAACTATTGTTAGGGTCTGTCGTCCGTCGTCCGTCCGTCCGTCATCCGTCTTCAATTCATATTTTCGACTTCTCCTCAAAAACTGTCACCTAGATTCACTTCAAACTTGGTGGTGATGTGCCTTTGGTGGGTGTCTACAAGTTTGTTCAAATGGGCACGCTCCAGTGAGTTTTGGATTTTTTATATTTTTTTGGGGGGGGGGGGCAAATTTTTTTAAATCTTCTTCTCCGAAGCCGCTCACCGAATTGCTTTGATATGACACAGGAACACTCCTAGGAACCACCAGTTTTTTATTTGTTCACCAGGTGGCACTGCAATTGTTTCTAATTCGTTATGATTTTTGCTGTGTTTTTGCTATTTTTGACTTCTCCAGAACCATCGCGCAGATTAAGCTGAAACATTATATGTTCCTTGTGAAAGGATCAAACAAAGTTTTTCACTAGGTGGCGCTGCTCTGGATACACTATTTTTAACGATTTTTTTTTTCAATTTGGGTACTTATTGGTAAATGCACTTTTCCTATTTATAACTATGTATATCAATTGGCATTCTAATGCTAATTCATATTTTGGAGTTCTCTGAAGAAACTGTTCATCAGATTGACTTCAAACGTAGTTGTGATGTACTTTGGATGAGTCTCTACAAAGTTTGTTCAAATGGTCATGCTCCAGTGATTTTTTATGATTTTTTTTAAAAATCTTTTTTGAAGTTTTAATGAGAAAGTTCAACATGGGAATTTCTTGTAATGGTTATAACTTTAATAATTTTGACCATATTTGCGTGAAATATGGTAGGGATGTACCTTTGACAAGTTTCTACCCATTGTGTCCTATCCCAAGTTCACAGAACATCAAGTGTAATGAATCTCTAGGTCAGCTGAGCATGGGCTATTCAGACAGCCTTCTTTTTTTTTTTTTTTTTTTTTTTTTTTTTAGTTTGTTGGGTTTTTTTTGTTTTTGAATTGTTTGAATTCGTAAATGATGGAGATCAGCATAATGAAAATGTATTTAAGTATTTTCACATATACCTGTGATAAAGAGACCGACGTAGAACATTATGTCCATACTGTTTGTCAAGTTCATCAATAATGTATTTGATCGCTGGCTTGTTCAGTTTTGTAATTCAAACTGGGACAAAAAACAATAAATACATTCAACGTTATAAAATTTATTTAAAGGCTTGATATTTTGATACATGTTTTTACAGGTTAGACAGGGACAGGTTAGCTTATGGAGAGTAAAGAGTTCGGCTTGATATTTTGATACATGTATATACAGGTTAGACAGGGACAGGTTAGTTTATGGAGAGTAAAGAGTTCGAACTGCGGAATAGGATATTGACTACTAGGAAGTGGTTCTGGGCAAAAAGACTCAAATACAATGTCACATAAATGCGGACTCTTTTTTAAACATATACTGTGGATTCTTCATTCAATTGCTCATTATAATTTGAAGTAAATCTATATCTTATCTGAGCATTGCCTGTATTATACATACGCAATTGGTTATCAAAATCAATGCCGACTCTTTGCATTCTATTACAGCACATTGTATAGTGGATATAAACGGGATGGGCAACATCCAGGTCGCAAGAATGATAAATCCTTACTTAACATTGAATAGCATTTTTGTGGATACAAACTCTTATTTTTACTAACCTTCGTCATGTTTTCCTCGAAGGCTATATTCCTTTTCTTTAACCAATCTTTTATAGCCACTTTTTTTGGTAAAACTTGTGGGCGACGTGGATTCATCACAAATCACAGAATGGTAGCTGGCGTTACCAAAACGAAATAATGTGGTTCTGAGGTTTTCACAAAGGTCTACCAGCCATTGTTTGAAATTTTCGCCTGAAACATAAAGCACTCTTAATTCGTATGTTGAGTGGTATCTATTCTGCGGATATTTTGTGCATCAATTTACCACGTATAAAACGTAAAAAAAAGTATAGTTTTCCCTCCCTTTTGGAGCACATATAACATAAAATGCAACGTTTTTCCTGACACAATTAAATAAGGACTTAAACTATGATATCAACCAACACATACTACATATTAAAAAAAGTGCACGTCATCAGTAATTTAGTTTTAGAGAACTGATTAAACAATTTTCTCTTTTAGTAGATTTATTTGTCACCAAGGTAATGTAACCCATTAGTCCATACGAAAGAAGTCCCTTATATCTTATTCTGGTTATTTGGGTGCAGTGTCTGCAACAGCCTTCCTGTCGACCTTGGAACTACTCGAATGTTTTAAAGCTGAATAGATAACTGAGACGTTCATTAATGCAAATGCTACTTCTGTAAATTCATAGGATGGCATTCTCTTATCCCCAGGAACTAAAGTACGTGAGGCTATTTTTCTTGTCCGTTCCGCTCTGTTTGTTGGTACCTTTTCTGATAGTTTAATACGTTTCTACACATGTTTTTTCCCATCACACTTTATTTGTTGTCAAAATCCGTGGTTTTGATATCTTTCATGAGGATGGCAAGGAGATTGTCTTGGTAGAGATTAAGGAAGGAAAAATAAGATTTCAAATTTTACTTAGAAGTTATATTTTAACGGGACAAAAGCTCATCTCCACACTTCACTACGAATCAAAATGCATATTCACAGGTAAAGAAAAAAATCCCCACAAATCGCTTGTTCGTGATACAAAAGGGCAAATTATCTTAATTTACAGTTCGCAAATAAAAACTTGTCAATCACGAGTCACGATAATACCCTCGGTCCTTCAATCGTATCACTGTAAAACCACTGTAGTTGAAAACGCCAAATTTCCTGTAGCAAATCTCTGTCTTTAATGAAAATACTCACATATATTTCCTTACAGAATTTAATGGGAAAACACACATCTAGCCTTCAGTAATTTTGAGTATTAGATAGTGTATTCAGCTAGCGCTGAAAACAAAATTGCTAGTTGTAACTTGTCTTATTGAGTACAAATGCTTTGCACAAATGATGTAATGTTTAAAGGCAGCTGATAAAAGGTAAAAATATGTATCTTGCCTTGAATGTATGTATGTATGTATGTATGTATGTATGTATGTATGTATGTATGTATGTATGTATGTATGTATGTATGTATGCATGCATGCATTGCATGGATAGATGGATGCAGGTTGGTAGGTAGGAACGTATGTTTTTGCATGTGCGCGTGTGCACAAGCATGCATGTAGGTCAAACAAACCATTCATCTCCTCTTGGAAGTCAATTGGTGCATTTGAGGTGAAAACTTTAGTGACCCTGGAACAAATCCATCCTTCATGCCTGCATCCAAGACGATAAGTTTACTACCCTTCCCCCTTGGAAGGCCCCTGCGGTATCTGTCGTCTGACGTTTGTCATATCTTGCCTGGCAAGATTAGTTATACCTGTGGTTTTTGTCTAACTTATGAAATTCTTACCATATAGATGGCCTTCCTCAAGAAACTAACGTTAGAATTGAACATAGTTTCAACTACATACTAAATCAAATTTAACTTACGACATCTGCTTATATTGATTATTTAAGGACGTAATTTTTATGAAAATGTTATCTCACAGGGTTGCCAACACGGCATGGGGGTGGGTGAGTTATAAGATGGGCTACAATATAGAGCTAGAAAGGTTTGCGAAATTTATGAATTTCCAATATATTATTTTTGTTTAAGAACATGCCTGTATCAAAACAGACCAGAGCGGGGTAAATCGCGTTGTCGAGGCAGAATGCATTTCCCGTGTGTGTCTTGGCGAACGTGCTACCAGTTAGCAATGTCATTTCATTAACGTTTGCATGAAACTCGATGTCGCACAACCACGTGCAACGCTGCGATTGCACAGAAATAAAATTTTTAGAACGAACATTTATGAAGATGTACTTGCCATGCACATTTTCTCAGCAACATGGTACTTGATGTTCTGATTGAAGTATGAAAATAGCTGTGGAGGACATCTTTGCCCCGCTCTGCTTAGTATGAGATACTACAATAAATTAAATTGTTATCATATTTAGTAATGTAAATTACCCTCTTTTCTAATTCTCTTCACCCCTCTCAAGTAAGCACGCCTCTCTGAAACTAGGTGCGCGGCCTCCAGTAATATCATGTCCTGGTCTCTCTTTGCATACGTGTTCATTAGCTTAATGATGATTTAATATATCAATAAATTTATTTTGAGTCCAATTTCATATGAACTGAACCATCATGGAAGTAGCGAGAACTCTGAATTATATTAATTGTTAATTGTAAGGTATTTGTTTTGGTTTTCGGCAGAATGTTATTCAGTATGTGCTAATATTATCTGCGGTAATTGATAATCAGGCTTATATCAGCGGAAATGTTTTATCACACGCAACATTTTATCTAATAAAAAGCTGAAAAAGGTATTTTCGTTTTCACTTAGACATAATGGATTAAACATGATTTGTATCCAAATACAACAGCAATGTTTCGTGGCCTGGTTCTGGTTGATGCACATACTGCGACGCACATTGACATGATAGTTAGAGATTGTTATTAAGATGAAGAAGACAAGTTTGATTAAAGAAATTGTATAGTGTGTCATTTGAATAAACAGCCACATCAAATTATATCTTGAAGTACAAATCATAAATGCACAAAGGGCTTTAACTAGGGACGTTAACACGGACACTTGGAGAGTTTGGTAAATCCAAGTAGCACATCGCTCGCAGTGGACTCCATGATAATAGAAAGGTATGAACGCTTTTTCAGCCCTTCACATACATCCTAGATTTGGTAACAAGTTGTACGAGCGGAGAGAGCGACGTCAGGCGTATGATGCAACATTTAATTTAGCAAACTGCATTTTAAAAAAAGAGATCCATCCTCGAATTGACATGGAGCAGGCAGAGAGCAGGCAGAGAGACAATGAGACCGCTTATGGCTTTATTGCGAGAAAAGATGCTTAATATATGATGATGATGATGATGATAATGATGATGATGATGATGATGATGATGATGATGATGATGATGACGACGACGACGATAATGAAGAAGAAGAAGAAGAAGAAGAGGAAGAAGAAGAAGAAGAAGAAGAAGAAGAAGAAGAAGAAGAAGAAGAAGAAGAAGAAGAAGAAGAAGAAGAAGAAGAAGAAGAAGAAGAAGAAGAAGAAGAAGAAGAAGAAGAAGAAGAAGAAGAAGAAGAAGGAGCGTGATCAATATAGGTGTAGCCGGCTACATGTGAGCAATCTAGATTTTTTATTCGACCAATTAAAGTATGCCATATTCCTTTCTTTCTGATGACAAACTCTTTGTTAAACAATCTACGACCAAAGCTGTCGTTCTTTCGACGTTCTCCTTTTGGTCTGGACATTTTTTCTCCAGCTTTTGACTTAGCTTTCTCTCAGTCAATGGCAAGAATCCTTGCGTCATTTTGCCGAACTTGTCTGATTAAAATTTTCAGAATGGAACAGAATAGTTTAATCGAAATATGATATAATGTAGTATAATATAATACATACATACATTCTAACATACACACATGCATTCACACATACATACATACATACATACATACATACATACATACATACATACAGTCGAGATGCTGACCTGGGTTTAATGAGATGCAAGATTAGGGGTCAAATCAACAGCCTCGTTCTCAGTTGCATTGCTGGGCAGTGCTTATGTAAACAAAGACGCATAGGCGCATCTTAGTCCCTGCTATTTGGGAGTATTGAGGTGTTTCCGGATCACACGAAAGGGGTGTGATAAGTGATAAACCACTTACAGTAAAACCTTCCTATACTGAACACCCTTGGGACCTGAAAAAAAGTGTTCGGTACGGGGAGGTGTTCAGTATAGGGAGGTTTGCTAACATTGGAAGTATAAATTCGGGACCGAGAAATGGTGTTCAGTATAGAGAGGTGTTCGGTATATGGAGGTGTTCGGTTTGAGAGGTTTTACTGTATATAACAGTCAGTGCATTTATTGGGTTACGATTAATGGTTATTTTACGAGCATCCTGTCACCAGATACCCGACTAAAGATACAAGAGATGCCTGTTTGGAACACCCACCAACCAGATACTGCTCTGGCATTTTAATTTAAAGCAGATCCATGACCCTTTCACGCTGTAACTTGACCAACAAGTGTTCATGCTTTTCAAGAGGGTATAAATTTGGGCTGGGTTGGGTTAAATTTTCAAGATACAAGTGGTCCAATTTGAATAACAGAACAGTCCATTTTATCAGAAGTAATGGGGGTTTAGAACAACTGATAAAATAAAACCTTTTCTGTAATAACATAGATTAGGCCAAGTTTCATACATACTGATATTTTAAGTTGTGAAAAAAATATATTTGAGCATTCTGGGCCAAATGGTACAGATTTGATCAAAATTCAAAGGGCCCTACCCCCTAAATATGTCATTTTGGGGTTCCTTCCTTTTTGGCTGAAAGGTGAACACAGGGTTGTCACTATCCCACCACCCCCATTGGATTATGGATCTGTATGCTTTGGCAGTGCATTCTTGGTGCAAATTGCCGGGAATAGACCCCATGTTACAAAACTGAATCTTTGTAGAAAACGTGGATTTTTTTGCAAAATGGCGGATTTTAGAGGTTGAAATTCAAAGTCAGGTCACACGATTATTTCTTTCTAATTTGGACCTACATCTTACTGCTTGCATCAGGAAAGTATTTTTTGCAGTAGATGGCAGAATATTTTGTCATCACCTTGCTTGTACAAAATGTGATCAAATTACATGTACACGACTTCTGGATATTTGGGTCAGCAATGGCTGACAGATCAGAAATGAAATGGACATATTGGATTAACATGGCCCTATTATTAGACTGGAATAATACCATAATGTGGATTTATATCTGTAGAAAGAGCACATATGAAGGTAGGAGATCATAACACATCTTTTGTTCACCTTTTTACAAATTTCTTATTTGTATGTGATACCAGTTAATATCATGGCCGCCATGTTGGATTTTGTGTATCTTGGTGACGTCACAGCCTAAGGCTTAGCTTGGAACCGAGGCTGCTGGTAGCCAATCAATCTATTCATGTCTCAGCATTTCGACTGATACATACATACATACATACATACATACATATATACATACATGCATGCATTCATACATACATACATACATAATACATACATACATACATACATACATACATACATACATACATATATACTTATACCCAACTATTTAGCTCTCAAACATGATTCCTGTAATCTGTTCAATGCGGACAATGTGCCGAAAAGTGGGAGCATAATTCCCATAGAGACTCAGTGTATTCAATAGTTACTTGCTGCAGAGTAATACGGGGTATTGTGCCTCCTTCATGTTTTTGTCTGGAACTTCGACGGAATAATTCAATTAACTTCATGACATGTTGTGGCATTGAAGCCATGTTAAATATATTGGCTCTATTTTAGTTTCATAACTTGGCGTATTAGTTCTTAAACCGAAGAACATTTTCTACCTTTCACACGTTTGACATATATATATATATATATATATATATATATATATATATATATATATATATATATATATATATATATATATATATATATGTGCAGGCATGCATGCATACAGATTAAAATATATACGGCGATGTCAGAACAGTGGTTTCTGATATTTAGAACATCATATTTTATATTGCAACAAGCTGTTGCATTGCTATTTGGTACTTAAGCCTAAAACATTTGAACCAGCTTATTCAAGTTCTTGAGTTGGCAATGATGTTATTTTCGTATTCCCGTTAAGGTAGCTAAAAGTGTGGGTTTTTTTTGTTTGTCTGTTTGTTTTAATCAATCTATTTAGGGAAAATGTCAAAGTCCGCCACATTATGGTTAGTACCTGAGGTAACGTCCAAATTAGCGCTGGCTTTCTAAAACTATTGCCACTGTGCATATTTTTCGTTTGCCTCGTTTTCAGTCCACCAAATTAGTGTGCTTATGCGACAGTATTATGAATGTATAACCTTTTAGCCAGTATTCAATAATCGCCAACATCTATCATATAATATTATTTTTGGCCTGTATAAAGTACAACCCACTATCAAAGGCGTGGGCATAAAACCCCTAGATTTTAGAGGTATTTTGATAAGCTTGCATTTAGTTTCATTGCTTCATGCAATTTGTGTGTCTACAATTTTTAAAAACTTTACTTGAAAATTGTCCTACAACATGGACTTATGACTTAAACATGTGGTGTCAAGCAATTAATGTGAAGAGCAAAACTTTGTTTTGTATGATTGAATTACTGATGCTTGAGTGATTGATTTTCCATCGATCGATTGATTGATCAGTCTAATCATCTACTCTTTCATTCGTCCGTCCTTCCTTCACTCATTCGTTCGTTCGCGTGTTCATTCATTCATGTATTGATTTTATATACAGGATCACCTAGGAAGCAGTACATATGATTATTTTCCAATATGGACCTATGCATATATACCATAAATGTATTCAACCATATTGAATGTACAAGAACCGATTACGGCACACTAGAATATCACATCTATCATGTAACAAAGCTCTACATCATGACGTATATGCTAACATATTGTATGTCTCTCTTTCGAATAATACAAGAGACATGGAAGACGACATATTATAATTCTCAGCTTGATTTAAGAGTAAACTTCACAAGGAAGTGAGGCAAGGCAGATAACAGGGCGTCACATGTTAGGAACAATTGCACATAAATAGGCGTGTGTTGTGCTTGATGTGTTAAAGTTGTAAGGATAACGTCTATATTTTCAGGATCATTTGTGCAGGAAGAAATTTGATTTAAATTACAATAATTGATGTTCATACCCACATGATACAGTGTGAAAATTGAAGGGATCGAAAAACAAATGAGGCGGACAATCTCCCACTTTCAGCAAGGACTAGGTTGTTTCCCGTGAATCAGCTAGGTAAGTTATTTTGTCATACAAAATAATGATGAAGATGATAATAATGGTAACAGTAATAATAATAATAATGCAATGATAATGATGATAACAATGAAACTAATAATTGCTTTATTAACAAAGACAAAGGCGTCATTACGCTCATGATTATCATAAATGGGCAAAACTGTTAAAACAATTACAAATTTACGGATTGCTCCGACAAATCAAAAGTTACAAATAGGAAAATCAAATGGCACTTGTAAAACCAGTTCAGTTGAGAGTCTTGCATCTTGTGTTAGCTCCGAAGTAAAAACTATTAATTTTCACAACTTCGGGTGGTAGGAATCCAAATAATATCAGCCCCATCATTTATTATTATTATTATTATTATTATTATTATTATTATTATTATTATTATTATTATTATTATTATTATTATTATTATTATTATTATTTGATTGTTTTATATTTCTAACAGGCCACCTATTCCATGAAGGACCTCGGCGGAAAAGCGGAGAGCCACAGAGATATTGTTATATAATCAACGAGAAAGCATGCATGGAATTTAGAACTTCAAATACTGTGGTGTGCCGACAGTGTAAAATACAAGATTTTGTCTCGGAATCAAGTTACAAATTATCAAGCAGACTGTCAATCAGTAGTCAAAAAAGCTTTGGAAAGCAACGACCCCAAGGGGAGGGGCGATTTACAAATTCTCTACAGGAAAAGAAACAATAATATATCATTGTGCATCGCTGCTAACCCCGGGGTTATAATTAAAAAAAAAATCATAAGATATACATTTTTAAGAGGGTACCACAGCTTTATTAAAGGATTCAGTAACATTCAGGTTATATTACACCATTGCTGAGCATCCAATGGGGATTAAGTTCGTGGATATGCCTTTCAAACTATGGTATACTTTTTTATTGCAGTGATGTACTGTTATTTACCACTGCACGTGTTAGCACTGCATCACTACGGCATCCGTATGCCCTGACACAGGAACACCTTATAGAGTGTGACGAAAAGTCAAATTCAGTTGATACGCTATCGAACAACTCAAATGTGGTTCACTCTAGCGTCATCAATAGTTTTGCCGAATGAACATGGCTCAGATGAAAGACATTTATAAGGAATGCCGATAAAAACAATTTCTAGGGAATGAAACCACCAAAATCCATTGTGCATAATCTTTATCAATAAATTCGTGTATGTCCCATCCATAGACACAAAGATGCACTTAAATTACACACTGCAACGAAAAAAAAAACCCCACGAAGATCTAATGCACTTGCCCCTGTTGGAATAAAGTGTAAATTAAATATTTCAATCATTTGCAAAAATTAGCCTGAACAGAAAAATGGCATTGCAATATGACAAAAATTCATGACTGTATCTGCTTATGGTAAATTGTCTTTTTACAGAAAATTATACATAATCAATATAATAAAGAAATTGGAGATATATTAGATGATTCGTGTAAATGTTTCTTGTGAAAGCATAGCAAACCAAAAGAGACCTGCTAGCGGAACTCCCTGGGAAGCTGACCGGCACACATAATTTGTACTGTTTTTTAAGTTTAATCGTTCATAGTTATATATATATGAAGCACTAAGGGTTGTGTTACGCCTGCGTGTTTCCCCCCTTGTAAAGTGATGGCTTTCAATAAATCAACACATAAATAAGTATCGCAGCTATATCTGGTCCCTTTTTCAATCCTTCAAACCGCGCGTTCTTCCTGCTGACTAAGAAATAACTACAAATTAGAAATACTCTTCTAGCTTCCCAGGTGTCAACAATAGTTGTGTTCTGTTAAAAATCGAGACAACACAATTTTTCTTTTCACTGTTTAAGTGTTAAAGATTTTATTAGAGGCCACAAATGTTTATAGATAGAATGGGTTTTACCTTCTGTAACAGTCGGGTCATGTCCGACTCGTATATTTGTTTCGGGCGAGTCACAGACTTCATCTGGTAATGTAATCAGAGTAATTTATTCTTGTCTGATTTGGGGAAATCAGCGAGAATTGACACCGATAGGAAATTGATTGCTGGTTTGTTATTGAGTTACAATGGACAAGTGAAACACCCGCTGGCCTAAAAATGGTACAATTGTGAGTTCAATCTACAGGAGGAGATGGCGCTGCAAGCACACTCCGGTTTTGATCTGTACAGCAAATACAAATACACATTACAAGGTTTACATCTGGCCCGTCCTCGCTCGTCCTTTGTCCGAGGGACATATCCCTCAAGATGCCAATGTGACCGGGCAATGCGCGTTCCCAAGCTGGAGACATGCGTCGCGACACACACAGTTTTATAAAGAATGTAGTGGTGAGTCGCTCGACATCCGTTGCTTGTGTTCGCGTTAACATATTCATGGTATTGGAGTACACGTGACAGTGCTTGAGCTGCTTGCAACACCTGCTCGTCAGTGAATACACCTTGGGGATAAGTCACATTGTTTAGCTAGGACCGTACAAAAAGCCTTGTATTCTATGCTCTTTCCCAGTTTATGGATCTGTGCGTAACTTTCCGTGTTCAACGTTTTAATCAGGAAACTTTTGTTTGATTAAGGGTAGCAAAGGGCACCATGCTTTCGCAACAATGTGTTAAAATGAGCTGGGACACGGGATCGTTAAGCAGACGCACGGGACGAAATTTCCCAAACGCGTATTAAAGTACAAGGCTTTTGGCACTACCTGAAACAATGCGAGTTAGCTTTTGCATGCAAATTTGAAAGTCAGCATTCTGTGTTTGCTACTTCGACGAATAGGCTTGGTAACAGAATCTTGCATGAATCATCCGACGTGTCGCCGCTAACATCGGCACTTTGTCCATTGGCATACCAGTATCTCAAATACATTTGATCTGCCTATATGAGTACAGTTCTTTCTTCGACTGGTTCTGCCCTCTGGGGGCCCGCGGTTACAATAAACACATTGAAAAGAAGATTTGCTTCAAATCAAATCTAAGTACCTGCAAAGGAATGTTGTTGCATTGTACATTCAAATTGGAAAAAACAACATGGGTAAAAATAAAAGTTTAGAAAAAAATTACAAAAATGATGCTCTTGGCATGAAAAAATCTACTGGAAGGAAAGAAAGAAAGAAAGAAAGAAAGAAAGAAAGAAAGAAAGAAAGAAAGAAAGAAAGAAAGAAAGAATGAATGAATGATGGATAAAACGGAATTTCAAGTGTCAGCAAACAAACCAGATTTGGCAATGTGATGAGAATCTCTGCCTAACTCTAGTACTGTACACTTTCTGTTGCCACTTTGCTTCTTTATGGATCATTCTCGTGACTCCTGCATGGATTGATGACAAAATGGTCATCATAAGGTAGCATTAAAATCCTATATATGACTGACGTGAGTATAAATAACAAATCATGGTTCTCTGCATATACATGTAATTGACTGCTGATGACAGATCATGGTCTGCTGTATGTCTGGTCAATCACAAATATGTATAAGTCTACTATGTTGCTCTTAATTTGCATTATTTCAACCGCACTGATACGGCCACACACTGTTCAGAGGTTCTAGCTTTAATGCCATCTGAGTGCTCAGCTGGACAAACTTGATGATGGACAAAACCAAGATGTGAAGTAAAAGTGACACGTCTACGCATAATGATCTTGAAGATAGATATTCAACATTTATCAAATTTTTCAAGTCCCCGTAATGGATATAAATCTAAATTATTCAGCCTTTGTTTGTGACTCACTGGATGTAGTTACAGCATAAACCTATGAATTGCAGTTGGCATTACGCCTCTATCAACAATAATTTTGAAGATTTTCAACATTTAAACTTTTGAAATGCCCTCAATTTCCAAAAATTGAAAGTCTTTGAATTTGCATTATAGTATTTAAGATAGACATTCAACATTTAAATTTTATTTGTCCCTCTAAAAGGTCCAAATCCAAATTCTACAACTTTTGTTTGTGGTATAATGGTTGCGCTTCCAGCACAAACCCTCATGTGAAAGTTAAAATGGCCCCTCTACCTACAATAGCGTTAAGATATTCAAGATTTGAATGTTCACATGACACTAATTTGCATTATTTTCAAAAATGTCACACATCTTCATAAAAATGACAGACCTTATGTATGGAATAATAATCATGCTAAGTTTCGAGTTAAAGATAAGATGTCAGACAAATTTGGTGAGGTAGAAAGAAAAAAGGGAAGGACAGAAAGAAAGAAAGAAAGAAAGAGGGGAAAGAAAAAAAGAAAGAAAGAAAGAAAGAAAGAAAGAAAGAAAGAAAGAAAGAAAGAAAGAAAGAAAGAAAGAAAGAAAGAAAGAAAGAAAGAAAGAAAGAAAGAAAGAAAGAAAGAAAGAAAGAAAGAAAGAAAAATTTCCCACAGTAATATTTCAAGCGCACGTTATCGAGGCAAGCTTACTCCCAAACTCTACAAACGAAAGAGTCAGTGTCACACAGTTGATTCTTATCATACTTTAAATAAATAAATAAATAAATAAATGAATGAATGAATGAATGAATGAATGAATGAATGAATAACTAAATAACTAAATAAATAAATAAAGCACTTTCTCGGAAATTAACGTGACGCCTTGCAAATTTAATCATTCAAAAATCACACTAATGACTTAAAACTTACCACATAACTTGGCAATGCGCGGTATCTATCGGGTTCATTATGTGCCACTTGCCAAATCGTCTGCCTTGATTGCAAAGGCAGAGGTCTTGTAAATAGCTTAATCCCAGCACTTGAGGCACTTTTCAGGTTACTGCTCTGGTTTACAATTAGGGCACTATTGTATGCATTCTAAAAATGACACACTGTTCTACATGAAATATTAGCCCAGTTCAAATATGGCGTGAAGAAGTTTTTCGTTCAACAGGCAAAAGAAAAGAGGAGAGTCAATTCGTTTATGTTCCATTGAATATTTTCAAAAACTCTAACAAAATGAAAATTATATTCGTCTATCAGTGACTAGGCTATCATACAGAGAATCCCGGTTTTTATTAATTATATTTTTTTATCCATACATACTCATACATATGTCTATATATACAACTCATCATCACATTCATACATATTTGTTCAGGACCCCAATGGGAAAGAGTTGATGCATCGACTTTTGTGGTTATCCTGACAAAATCAACCTCATAAGTTTTATGTGTCATCGTTTATGTTTCTACTTTATATTTTAGTTTATATGATGCTTTATTATTGTACAATCGTCTGTTTTAACTTTTCTGTTTTATCATTTTATATATGTATTATATTATTTTGCTGTATGTTGATTTTTCCAAATCAAATCAAATCAAATTATGTTTGAAGCTGGACTTGTCTATGGAATTGTTGCACTCAGACTTGAGGTCAAGGTCGACCTTCATAGAAAAACATTAACATACATGTGCAACATCAAGGTCCTAATTCAAAATATATATCAAGTTAACAAGTGAACAGTAAAATCATGTCAGTTGTCCTGTGACCTTGGGAAGGAGGTCAAGATCCAAAAATCACTGGAGCATGACCACTTGGACAAAATAAGTAGACACTCATCATAGGTGCATCCTTACCAAGTTTGACAAAAATTATCTAAGTAATAACCATGAAAAGCAATTCCCATGCTAAACTTTCTATTAAAGCCTTGTGAAACATATTCCCCCAAAAAATCATTCAAAAAAATCACCGGAGGGAGAAGTCGAAAGTGTGGATTATGGACGGCGACGGACAACGGATATCTAACTACCACATGAGCTCAGCTGACTGACAAGTCAGGTCAGCTAAAACTCACTCAAGTTTGCTTTCCAACGCTATGTAAAATTAGAATATCCTCTTTGCATCAAGTTTGCTTTCCAACACTGTGTAAAATGAGAATATCATCTTTACATCGGATTGGAACATCATCCTTGTGATCTCTATATTTCTCATACGAATTTGAAATACTAGAAAAACAGATATTTTAAGCTTTCGAATAAGCACTTCAGTTTTTGATAGCTTACAAGGAAAACCCGTTTGAATAAAAAGTGTCTCATTTTCAAAGCATTATTTTTAAATGTGAAGTTGATTATTAGGCAATTTAGAATAGCCTGAAAATGTAACATTTATTATATGAAGCAAAAAGCTCCATGAAAAATTTGCCAAAAAAATTATGCCGGCAGTAATGTTCTTTTTCATGATCCGCTTAAATAACGCCAATATTTGTTTTACTCAATCTAGTCATCCGCAAACGGTGCACATTATTTTGTGTCACACTGTTATTTCACCTGTCTAATTTCAGACAATAATAATGATACTACAACTTCTTATAATAATAATTATAATAATAACAATAAAAATACCAATACCAATAACAGCAATAATAATGATGATAATAATAATAATACTAATTATAATAATAATAATAATAATAATAATAATAATAATAATAATAATAATAATAATAATAATAATAATAATGATAATAATAATAATAACCATACCAATAATAATAATAACTAAAATATGTACATATATGGAAATGGTATGGTTATAAATGTATGAACTGAAATGAGTTAAAATGTATGAGTAGTAAGATTTGAGCATATCATTCATTATCATGATCCTCTATATCAATAAGCTTAAACATGAAGTTTAACATTTAATAGGGTTAATGATGTACCTGCATTTTCATGTGCACATGCATTTTATAAGTGCATCATGTGAATACATTGATTTGGTTCGCATAGTGAAGTCGGGTCACTACGTAAAAAGTGTTAAGAGCAGGGGAAAGAAATTACTTCGCTTGTTATAAATAGAGGGCCAGAAATGCCATCTTTGCCAGTTTCACATGAGTGACTCTGACCCGTGCATACATTGGCTAAGGTGTTTGTAAATACACGTTAAATTTGAAGGAATGATTACTTTTGAGAATTTTTCACTTTTCAATTTATGATTTACCGTCGGGAGCTGTATCAGCCTTACAGAGCTATGTCAACGTCCACGGACTAAATGTAAACAAACGCACGTGGATCTATGCCGCAGGCCTACGATTCGTATGTCAAATGATAGTCTTGATAGACTTATATTTCATTCTATACCAGACAATTTCAGTGTGCTAACCGATTCTAGGGATATGCTTCTAAGTTTGGTCGAAGACACTGCAATTTTGGGGCAATCTAAAGAGATGTTTAAAGAAGATAGTTTCGATAGAGGAGAAATGACTGATATTAGAGAAAACAAAAAGGAAAAGAAGTGACCACGGGTAAGACAATGATAGTGAATTCCCGGATAGTATATCAACAAAAATTGGTCCAGCCGTCCAACGAGCGGTCTGCAGCCCTAACATAGTCTGCGCCTTAGAACAGGCACTTCTCTCTGAGATTGTGCTGAGAAAGAGCTTCCCAAGGCTGAAACAAGAAATGAAATGGTTGTCACTGGTAAACATAGTAATTTAATTATATCTGGTATTGATGAAAAAGAAGGTGAAAGTACTGAACAAATCGTGCGTGTGCTGGCTAAATATATATATATATATATATATATATATATATATATATATATATATATATATATATATATATATATATATATATATATATATATATATATATATATATACATATATATATACATATATATATACATATATATATATATATATATATATATATATATATATATATATATATATATATATATATATATATATAAATTTAAGTCCCTTTTCAGCTAAAGGACTTAGGCAAAAGCTACAAAGTAAACAGAATCACATTATGATATGCTTCGAAAATCATTAGGATAATCGTAAACTTTATGCTGTACGAACAAAACTCCCATCGAAAGGAATGCCGAATATGTACATAACTCAGGATCTAGCATGGGCCGCAAGCAGAGATTTTGAATGCAAGCAAAGCAAAACGGGAAAAAACTTCTTAAAACTACATGGAACAATGATGGATTGGTCTTCATCAGAAGATTAAACGGAGTTGATGTTTCTATTACCTCGGTGGAAGAACTGAAATCTTTACTACCTACCTTAGATCCTTCAAAGTACAAAAAACCCTCATAAATGAGCTGAATTTTATCTTTCTTATATATTATCAACTTGAACTTTTCATTTTTTTTATTTTACTTTTCTTCCCGTCTTAACATAATCCATGGCTGCCGTTGCTGTCGATAACCCTTTCACCGCCAATATAATACTGATGTAAAACTGCCAAATAGTTCCTATTGTATCGGCCAGCAAACAGCAAGTCCGCACTGAGTATGAAATGGCGCTCACTGACGGTCTCTCGTAATGCCAGCCTGGAATTTTTCTTATGTACAGAACTATATATCTTAACCAATCAATATCTTACTAACATGAGGAACACAAAATTTAAGGTTAGATATCCGTGCGCTTCCTTTTACCGTCACCACCGTTTTGTAATAACCTTTACCTTGTCTTTTCTTTACCAAGTCTTCATGTGCTCGATAAGGAGGGAGGTACGTTTTTTTTCTCCATGTGTCGAAGTATGTTACTCTGTTATTATAACTTGATGGCTACTGAACTTGATAGCGTTTTCTGGAACCTATAACTGGTGGCATAAATGACAATTCTCTCACGCATCTACCCCAAGTGCAAACTGACCGTGACGATGAAATAGGCGGAATAGAAACCATTCGCCATTTTCTCCATATTCCATATACTGACAAACTGGCCCACTGCTTGGAACCAAATAATAAGCAGTTCACTGTCTTGAGCTCCAACATTAATTCCATTAACGCCAAATTGCTGAAATTATTGCTTTTGAAAAGATGCATGAAAAACATTCTGACTTGAGCGCATTTTGCTTTCAGTAGTGTCCTATTCCCAAAACAACGTTTATATGTCATTATTACGAATTGATGGATATAACTGTATTAAGCAAGGCAGGATATGTTGTAACAAAGGAGGTCTGGTAATTTATTTAAAGGAATGCTATGATTATAATATAAGAACGTTCTACACAAACTCAATAGCTTAGGAGGGGCTTTTTATTGAAATATCATGCAATGGATTACCAAATAATATAATACTTTATTTTGGGAATTTATGCAGATCACCAAGAAACTTAAATGAAAATATTGCTCGTTTTATGAATGAATTAACACAAACAGTAATATGCCCCCAAAATTCATACGATGAAGTTTTGAGAGCAGGGGATCTCAATATCAATTTTAATAAAAATTCAGGAAAACAGTTTTTTAGTGATTTTTTGGATACAATAACCTCGCATGTTTTTTTTTCTTCTTATAATTACTTTGCCTACTAGGTTCTCCAACAGAAACGGCACATTAATCGATATACATATATATATATATATATATATATATTGCAAGATAAGTTCCCGAACCATTGACACTACTTGAGGGATTTTAACTAAAACATTTTTTACGATCTACCTCATTTTACATTTTTGACCACTATCAGAAAAAAAAAATATCAAAGAGCCGTTAAAAGTGCTATAACGTATCTTATGAATTCTGATATCATGGCTCACTTTGATCCCAACAAAAACAACAATCCAAATATAAACTATAACACTATAAATGAAGTGGTATGAAAAACCCTAGATATCCATATGTCATGTAATGCTGTCAGGTTTAACAAACGTAAGCACAAAAAGAACAAATATTTCATTAGTGGAATCTTAACATCTATAGAGTATAGAGATTCTCTCTACAAACGTGCAAGAATGACAAATCCATATTCCCCCGAATACGCTACATTAAAAACAAACTTAGCAACCTAAAATGGCATTTTAAAAAAGAAACATTAGAGCAGCCAAAAATGCTACTATGAACGTATCCCTAAAAGATTTAAGAATCATGTAAACGAAAAATGGTTCTTGCTTAACGACATTTAAAATAGGACAAAGACAAGAAAATCTTTTCCTGACGCCTTTCATTTTGAAGGTCAGCCTCTTCATGATGAACATGTTTTTGCCAAAATATTCATTAAGTTCTTTACTGATATTGGACCTGATCTTGCAAATCAACAAGCCCCCCCCCCCCCAAAAAAAAAAAAACAAACAAACAAACAAACAAACAAAAACAAAAAAAAATATTTTACACAGTTAACAAGAATATGAACTTTATGTAAACATAGAAAAAAAAACTGTGAAATTGTTGAAAAGGTTATAGACCAATTAAAGCCAAAATCCAGTAATGGTTACGATGACCTTTCTGTCAAACTACTCAAGCAATTTAAAACTGTCTCTATAAATCCTATTGCATTTGTTACCAACCAAAGTATTAATACTGGAATCCTCCCTGATAAACCTAAAATTACAAAAGTTATCCCACCGCAAGAGAATTAATAAGCACTTTAAGTGAGGAAATGGACACCAGAAATAGCCCTTTTTGTACTTTACTAGATTAGTCGAAAGCTGTTGATACCGTGACTCGTGAAAGTTTTATGAAAAAACATATACTCTGGTGTCAGAAACACGCCCTTTGACTTGTTCAAGATATCTGTCAAACAGAAAACAATATGTCGACCTCGATGGGACCAAATTTAGAATTTTAGATATTAAAACAGGGGTTCCACAGGGATCCATTATAGGCCCTCTGCCTCTTATTATTTACATGAACGATTTCTCAACTGCTAGCCATATTTACAAATTCATTTTATGTGCCGACGACACCACTCTAACTAACAATCTTAATATGTTGAATCGCATTATTATTAATGAAGAATTGAAAAACATAAATGACTGGCTGAAAGTAAATGAGTTATCCCTAGATGTTAAGAAGTATAAATTCATGGTATTCCATGATGTTGGAAAGAAAATAGACTTACCTGAAGTGTTCATAAGTGGCATTCCTGTTGAAGCAGTCAACCGTTATAATTTTTAGGGTCTACCTCATGACCTCCATATTAATTGGAAAGACCCCCTTACGAAAATCTCACTTCAAATCTCCCTGGCAGTTGGAATATTAAACAAACTTAAATAATTTATGCCCATTTATACAAAGTTTATTATTTACTACTCTTTAATGCTCCCAAATACTAATTTGGGGATTTAAAATTGGGGTTTCGCACTAAGCAGAATAGAAAAAATTTCAAAAGAAAGCTGTAAGATGGATAACATGCAGTAAATATAATACACCACAGAGCTTCTGTTGAATGTTTAAAATTACGGAAAGTAAGAGAGGTCTTTCCTAAAATGAAGCTAAGCAAATTTTATAATAAATTCCCAAATAAAAATCTTCTAAATAAACGTTTATCATTTCCCGCTAAATCAAGGTCAGATACGCACAGTCATAGTGCTAGAGGCATTGGTGAAGTATTTGTAAATAGAATTTATTCAACTCTATCCAAACCAAGTTTGAAATATGAAATCCGTGTGACTGAAAACAATACTACAAATATATTTTAGATAAACTCCACACCCATAGCGTACAGTGCTTTTGTAATTACATAAAAAGGGAACTTCTAAAGAACTACCAATTGCATGCTCAAGAGTAAATTGTTACGTGTGTCAGAGAAATACCAACTAAAATAACAAATAACGGTTCTGGTATCCATTTATTTCATACCAAGCACTATATATTTTTAGAGTTAAACAGTCTCATATGAAACTGTAAGTTCTTGCTGTAATCAACCCATAAGCGTTTTTCCTTTTTCTTTCCTGTTTTTGGATGAACTATATGACAATGTCTTAATCCTGTCTATATATTTTTTACTCGGCATTAGGGTGGCTTATGTGTGAGCGACATCTGCTTGTGATAAGGTGAGTCTCCCTGACCACTTACATGTTTATCAATTTTATCCACTTTGTAATTTGAACATTGGTAAAATAAAGGGCAGGTGATTCCAGGTTTATTTACTGTGTAAGTACGGTAGCCAGTAGTGCTTTATGCTGAATGTTATCTTTGAAAGATTAAATTTAAGTTGTATGTGTTGCTAACTGTAGGAACGCTCACTTATAGGTCTATTAATGGCCGAAATAATATAGATTGTGGATGTAGAAAAGAACACTTTTAGATCTCTTAACGTCCAAAACAATAAGTATTTTTCTGAGCGTTATGGGGTCATAAAGTTTGTGATTTGTGTTGTAAATAGATATGTGGTTGTCTGATTGTTGTTTTATGGTGTCACAGTAAGTCCCTTAATTATATACGTCTTTAGTTTGGTAGCTGGTAGACGTCAGATCAGAAATTCTAAATTCGGTTTGGCAAGATAGATGTGGTAATATCTTTTAAAATAAACTACTCAGGGTAAAGTTCTACATATATTTCTCTTTTGTGATATTGCACTTTGATTCTTAGTTGCAGCCCATGTGGGGCCCATACAGTGGTAAAGCAGACAACCCTCCCTGGAAGGGGTGCTTCCTGAACATAAGACTGAGGGTTTATTTTGTTAGTGTCTGAACAATATATGTACATATACAACAGAAATTCCTGTCTTTGTGTTTTGTTCACCGCTACAATGTAAGTGTGTAATTCACTTTGGTACATAGTTGGGTCTGCTGCAGCAGAAAGAGAGGTGGGTTCAACATTGTAACACAATACATTGTAATGCATTATTGTAAAAGAAAAATAAAAGGAAAAAAAGAAACTTACAAAATTGTGTATGTACATACGTGCACACATGGGCAAATGAATTAATTTACTGAAATATGCGATACCCTTATGTGGCCAATGTACATTAAATGCACCATGCAATTTCAGAGGTATCACTTTCAGAATCCTATGTGAATGCTGCTAGGATGATGCTAACTTGATGCGAATAATGAAATACTGTTAGAACAGATAAAATCTGAAGGAAACATTTGTCTGGAGGTATCCATATATATGCATGGTTACATAATCTTCCTCCCCCATACAGCATCCAGGCACAAGGACGTATCAGTTGTGTATCATCCACTTATTATATTGCTTATTGATTTGACATATGGCAATCCTTGAAGACCCTGAGAAAATATAATAAATCCCTAACATTTATGAATATACACCTTGTTTTGTTCCAGGTTGTGTGAAAGGGATCACAAAGTGGACTGCAGACCGGTGCAGAAGAGGAAAGAAGACACCTCTACCGTTAGAGCACGTCCCAAAGCCACTGATCCAAGATTACACAGAGAGACCACCGAGGAAAGAAGCAGTGACCTCCCATTACAAACATACCTAGAAAAGAAGATTTGCTTCAAAGCAAGTCTGTCTGTGTGCCTTCAAAAGTTGCAAATATTAAATGCTACAAGTTTTCTCCTTTGGTACTTCCCATTCCATAAAGCTAATGGCTAGATGAAAATTTCAAAATTCAGAAAGCAGGAAAGAGAGAGAGAAAGAGGGAGGGAAGAGAGAGAGACAGAGGGAGGGAAAGAAAGAAACAAAGAAAAAAAGAAAGGAAGGAAAGAAGGAAGGGGGAGGGAGGGAAGGAGGAAAGAAAGAAAGAAAGAAAAGAAAGAAAGAAAGAAAGAAAGAAAGAAAGAAAGAAAGAAAGAAAGAAAGAAAGAAAGAAAGAAAGAAAGAAAGAAAGAAAGAAAGAAAGAAAGAAAGAAAGAAAGAAAGAAAGAAAGGATTCATAGAGAAACAATATGTATGTGTGCCAACACAGACATAACTAAGTTGTGTAGACCTCCAAATATAAAAAATGCAGAACTCTACTCACTTGTCTTATTCACATTCCTGTTCTGGTGACTGAGTGCACTTTAAGCAATCGGATCTGCTCTGTTTATTCTGTTTACTGCTCATAAAGGTGGTGCTCGCCTGTTCTCTCTCCCCCACCGCACCCCCACCACCAGCACCATTTCCAACATTAGCAGACAAACTGTCGACATACCTATATCGGCTGTACAAAGAAAATGTCTGAGGTATGGGAGTAGTCACATGTTTATATACTCGTTCGGATCGACCCAGAAGCGATTCAGATGTGCAGTATCGGAAGACTCAAATGTCAATATGATTGTTCAGTTAGGATTGTAAGCCAGATACTGTGAACGAAAAAAATCTTTTAATTAACCTATAGATATGTAAATACATGGACTTGTAGGCAGAGAACATAAAAAGTTGTTACTCGAAAACTAAAGTATAAATATATTACAGGTTTGAAAACTTTCGTAGATTGAAAATCTGGTTTTAGTTCCTGGTCATTTATTGAGAAATATGAATTGTAATCTCACGATTAAAAACAGTAGAAGTATTAAACTGGGTGGACATATTTTCCAAGCACTTACCTATTTCGCTCCTCGGTGCTTCACCTTAGTCATTTTCCTGCCTGTAATTATAATATTCTATGTCCAGCACTGTGCAGGTCAGTATAGCTGCTTCAAAATCTTGATACTTTTTATGCATCCAACATCGCCACCTGTGGTCATATTGTATATCCCCTGTTGTTCTGCCTCACGGCAACATTGTGACTCAATGAGTGTGCAGTGTTTGCAGGTACACCTGAGTGGAAGTTTGCATGAAATTAGAGTGAAATATTTAAATGTATTCGACCAGAATTCGTGTTGTTATCTATTTGCACACAAGTATGAACCAAAGAAGACTAAAAACCTGCAAAAGAGCTTTATGTTGCTGGACTTCATTTTTTGTTGATGATACAAAGCCAGGAAATGTAAATTTTAATGACAACATAACTTTGGCCATGGGTTTTGTATAAATCATGCTGAAAAAAGCTACCTTAAAGCACTATCCTGCAGGTGAAGGTTCGTCACATAGTGACAACAAGAGAAACTACTTTCTCTTCAATTTAAAATCAAAGTACCAGAAAGCACACCCGGGGCTAATTACTCGCCTTATCAGATAAATTAGCATAAACAGACACTTAGGGATACATCTAAGGTTACACCAAAAATTTGTATTTTCCCTCAAATCCTAGACTGGAGCCCAGTCTATATAATTATCAAGCATATTAAATCCAAAATGAATGAAATTAATACTTAAAGGATATAAACTGTTGACGGGTCTGTTGCGGCCACAATACTGGGGTGGGGGTTGGGGTGGGGGTTGGGGTGGAAGGAGCTCATGGTTCGGAGGCTTCAAATATGTGGTCAATTAGCTCCATGACGCTCCAATACCACACCCAGCGCAGCAGGCTGCTGCTACTGTGATTTGCCATGCTTTATGGTCTTTTTGCTTCACCAAGCTACCGTATCAGTCGCACCCACCTCCTATGACAGTATCGTGACTATATATTCATATATAACATCAGCGAATGTAAAGATTTTCGATAACGTTCGTGAATATTGAAACTTGTACCTCTTGCAATTGTTGAAGTTAACGTATGCTTAACCCGGTCTTGCACCATAATGTCGTGATCCTATTTGCCTATCTTTTCGTTCATAGGAGAATCTAATTTGGTTGCTTGCCTCTGGGTTAATGCTGGGGTCCGGGAAAAGGACCACGACATTAATAGGTTATATACAAGAATATAGGGGAAATAACTGTAATAGTTTATATCAACGATATATAACATGTGGCAACAATCACCTAAGGTCTTCACAGCTAAGAACATATATAAATTTATAAGCCACATATAGAAAAGTAAAAGACGATAGATTCATTTACACGCACAAAGAAAGGGAAGCAGTCATTCACCTTGCATGCAAGAGACTAGTAAGATGAGGCAACACAGCTACTGATGTCTAGATCAAAAATATATATTGTTTTACGATCCCGTTAAAGAATACATTTGTTATCAATTCCCAGTCCTTGGGATGTCTGAGATTTTCCAAACAGCGTAAGGTTTTATCCCAGTCGGATGCATTATTCAAAGTCCGCAACGCCCAAAATATGGTAAGATACAGCAAGCTTTCTGTAGGCCGAATATCACGTTACAAATTCTTATCTATAATCAAATATAATGGGTTCATAAATTAACGTAGCATATTTATTTGAATATTTTCTGCAGAGATGAATTTTTGTATCCCCAAAACGGTCATACTGCATTTTGCAAGGTCAAACATTGTAACATCTTAACAATGAAAACATTACTTAAGATCTAACCGTTACAAAGACCCACCCTAACAATTTGCAATGTCCTCATTGCAAATGATGTAACTATATTCAAGGTAAAAAAAAAAAGTATGTAAATCGATTGTATGACTTAAAAAATACGAGAAGTTCAAATCAATACAGTCGCCAATGAAGTATTCAAAACTAAAATATATACTGTGCATAGGTTTAAAGGATTTAACTGATAGAGCTCCTCTGGACCGAAGTAGCAGGACAGTTGATATAGTTTGTAATAGTTGTCCATCTTCTTGATTAGCATTTTTCATTTTTTTTACGGCTGAAGAAAAGGGATCTTTGACAGGAATGTTGTAGGCCATAGAACCAGTAGTAATAAGAATTAAAATCCAGTGGCAAAGTCCAAGTAGCAACGGTGTGTAGGATAAAATGTATGATCAGGAATGTGCGGAAAAGATTGAAAGGCCGCGGTAATGGTTCCAGTGCGTAGCCATTGTACATGTTATCCGCCAACTGCACAATATGGCTGCTTTGCATATAGGGTAATCACCTTCAACAGGATGGAGCGCAAGGACTGATAACTCGCAATACGTTCTGCGAAAGCCATAATTTGTCACTCGGATGTAATAATTCCTGCAAGTAGACAAGAAACTACGACAGAATCTCGCAACAGGGTTAACAAGATTGTATCAATTGGCAGCGGTTACGTTACCATCTTAGAGTATTTACGAGGGCAGGGGTCATTTGACGTAGAGAACGCACAATACACGTACACACAAAAGTTCCAATTTGTTTTCCAAAAGGGAGGGTGTGTGAAGGGGATAGTGAGCGAAATTTTCGACTAAATTGATAACCAAAGCGTACGTGGAACAAATTTGAACATCCACATGTTTGACAAAAAAACTATACCTCTTACATGACTCAACTGATAACGCCAGCAGATCATGCAACATTTATACAATATTTTTTACTTAACCTTTGCACTATTGTCCTGTAAAAGACATCTATTAAAATCATTCTAAATTATACGATTGAAAATATATGTACACTTTTACAATTTTTCGGCCACAATAAAACATTTCATAAAGGAATGGCCCTTTAAATAATGCATTCTTTGACGGTTTTAAAGCCACTTTACATAAATGAATGCATAAATACCATTAGACTGTTGACCATACTTAACTACACTGCAGCAATATGACAACCGTCTGCATCTTAAAATGTAACAATAAGAAAAAGATAACATGCAAAATATTTGAGCCTATTTTGTTCAGACATCCTAAGAAATCACATTGCAAAAAAAGGGAAACAACTAAACTGTACACATACATCGTACAGTTTTGAACCCCCCACCCCCACCCCACCCCACACACACACATACACATAACACATTATACCCAATAAAACTCCGGGATCTACAGTTTTCCGACACACAACACCATTAAACATGATATTTCTACAACACATTAGCTATACTCGGCGACCGGGTTCAGTGGTCGTCATCATCAAAACATCAGCAAAGTAATATCATATAAACAAATGTCTAGACAGCTGTCAATATTCCGTCATTTAAATCTAAAAGCAATACAGGTCGTTCATAAAGTTAAAACATAAAATTGTGACTAGATTTACAGATTATAGCATCATTTCCTGCTTAATGCTCTGCTTGAATCATCATTCACGTTACATGCCACATCAAATAGCAGAAATACATGTAATAGTAATGATGATAAACTCTTGATGTACACCCTTTTGTGAGCCTACGTGAACCGGTCTCTTGGGCCCATCTGTCGTATTATGTTCATTTGGCATCATGTACATAATGAATCGAACAAATGAAATAAAACATACATTTGTCTGATTCTATCACCATAATATCGTGACGATGTATTCATACGTAACATCAGCTAATGTAAAGTTTTTCGATAACGTTCATGAATATTGAAACTTGTGCCTCTTACATCAGTTGAAGTTAACGTATGTGCTACCCGGTCTAGCACTATGACGTCGTGGTCCTGTTTTTGTTACTCTGTACGCAGTCTGGCATTGTTTTAGTTTGAGGGATTACGACCCCCGCACTCAATGATACCACTTGCAGCTTGGTAGTCTTTGTCAACGATACAGTGCAAACAAATCCACTCCAGCCCATTCACAAATTTTGGTACTCCATTGCATATATTTTTCCATATAAAATACATCGTTTTTTACACATATTTTTCTTAGTTTTTATGGTAATTTCAGCCGATCACTACACAAAAACCTGTTTGCGGCACTCATGTTTGTTTGACCATGCACAGAACATACACATACCAACCCACACACGTAAAAATTTTGTCCAATCGATCTTTTGTATGTGGACCTTTTGTTGCACACCCACAAAATGGGTAAACATGGTAGTACCACGCTATACTGGCAGAATGGCACCATCTTCAATGGTGATCGTCATGGAAAGCTTGGCAATATTTGGAATTTTGAAAAACGAAACTTGTATCAGATAGAACCCTTAAATAAGTAGATACTGATAAACCGATTGCAATGCGTCACTTAAAAATACGACGTTTGCCAAGTGCTGCCACTGAAAGTAACCTTTGATTCTGACCGAGATACAAATGTTTGCACAAAATAGCACTGCACTAACTGGCAGGCGTAGGTTGCACGCATGAACTTAATTGTGCTCGTGGTAGGACTACATGAAAATTTTGGTATCGTTTGTGGCTTTTTCCAGAGTTGTGTCCGGTGGGAGCAATACAGTTGAGCATTATATAGTCAAAGCTTGTTTTTCGTACATTTAGATTAACCACCGTTGCATTATAATGAACACAGCTGATGAAAATCAACAGGTCAAGAGTTATCAGATCTTTAGGCTGCTGTGCCGATATTCCATACTTTGAAGTTCCAAAATGTGACAGATATGCAGATATAACAATCCCAACCGATCCTCCCCCCCCATCTGTACCAGTCAAGTCTGGTTCCTTATTAAAAGGAAACTTGTTTCAATCATTTATTTCATAGTACGCGAGTCAATGTACCACATTACCCTAAACAAATACTAACAAAAGGTTTTTCAAGAGTTTTTTAAAAGGAAACTTGTTTCAATCATTTCTTTCATAGTACGCAAGTCAATGTGCCATATGACCCCCCAAAATTATGACAAAAGGTTTTCAAGAGTTTGTGGCTCTACTTGATGTAGTGAACCACAGAAAAATGTCTACCAAAACTGGAAGGGTGCAAAAACTGAGTAATATGCACGATGGCTACCTCTGGTCCTAAAATTTATAAACTAGGGCATAATTTCCGTAATAATTGGTAAACAACTATAATCTTTATTCCATTCCAACAGTTTCAGTGGTCAAAAAACACACTGCTACCAATAAAACTATGACATGTGATCTGTACACACCAAAAATAAGAAATACAGTGACCCACAATCAAGCTTAGAGTAGCTGATAGTGATAAGGCCTTGTATTTGACACAAGGCAATGAAATGTGGTTCTTATGTGCAATATTTGAGGCCACAATATGGAATACCTTCGTTCTTCATGTTGGCATGTGAGAATCCAAAATGGCCACCAATATGGCGATGAGAGAGAATCAAAACAAGTCTCCTTTCTTCAGGAGTCAATTTAACACAGATATACATATTGCAAATAATGTTTTCCATGAATAGACTTAGTTTAATCATAAGTGTAAGGGTTATCACACAAATTTGGCAAATCAATTTTTATACCATATACATATATATATATATATATATATATATATATATATATATATATATATATATATATATGTATATTATCCATGGGCAAAACAAACGCGACAATTGAGATATTCTGATATGAATGAGATATGTACTAATATTCAAATGTGCAAGAACGATCATTAATTTTATGCTACGTACACGTCAGTTACAAGCTTGCCTAACTGTACTTGATATCTGGTTCAGACAAAATATATTTTGATCGCTTTTTCTTAACTTAAAAGCTAATTACTTTCATTCTTTTCTGATATGCCCTACAGATTTTGGATAATAATAATTTAAAGATTTTAGACTTGCCCGTTTTGCTACCTTATTTTATTTTTTGGCATCATTTTGTTTTAGTATTCGGCTTTCAGATATTTTAGGTTTATATGTTTTCTCTCAAGTTTAGCCTAAAGGGGCTATCAGTAGCATGTAGAGGGCAGCGACAGTTACAAGGTTGCCTCATTGAACTTAAAATGTTGTTAAGAAAACTAATGTTTAGATAACATGCGTTTGACTTTCATGCTGATTTTCATTCTTTTCTGACATGCCAAAGTACACATTGACTCAAATGTAAAAAAAGTACTCAAATTTCGCAGTATTTACTCAAATGTGACAAGCTTGATCCATTATGTTGAGACATTGACTCAGAGCTAGACGCAAAAAAAGGGCTTTATGGTTTGGAAACTTTCAATCTGAGGAGTAGGTGTCATCATAGGATTTGTTTTACATTTTCGGTGTAGGATGTACATTGTTACAGTACTTGTTAGGATTTCCCTTGGTTTGTACAGGTGGTATAGCTGCAACTGTTTATTTTACAATCACTGGGCCTGAATATAATGTCCCAGTTTGTTTCTTCTTTAGTTATACACTGGCCGAAGGTTTAACTAAGGTAACCTATTCAGCTAGAAAGGGTACATACTGGTTAAGGGATAAGTCAAATTGTTCTTATCTGAACTTGTAATATACAAATTTAGTAATTATGTTTGGTTTGACGGGTATTCTTTATTCAAAATGAACCTCTGCATTTATAAGTATAACCTTCATTTGTTTACCTAATTAATCATTTGCCACTTTCATATTTATTCACTATTATGTGGGTTGTCTCTGCTGATATTTAGCTCAGACAAGGGGCCCTTACATAGAGAGACATGTACGGGTACACACCCCGGAACATGTGCTGAGTAGTTACCCAAGCAGATGTACATACCAACCCATACCGTCTTGCAACTGCAGCATTGGGTACTACAAAGAGTTGTGTAGTTGACATGTACCATTTGTAACGGAGTGTCTGGTGCAGCATTCATATCGGACACAATTGGTACAAGCTGATTTTCTTCAAGCCTCCAACCCCAGTCCAAAGGATCCATGCGATTGTCCATCCCCATCCAAGTCATGGTGTGGAACTACATCCTCTGGCAATGGAACTTAGTGAAAGACTCAGTTGGGCTAAAATGTTCAGGCATAACAAATGATTTGGCAGCAACAACTTAGAGAACACATCATACCTAAAAGCTGCCAGAGAACAAGTCTGACCTCCACTAAACAGGGCAACCAACCCTTGGCTGCCAAGGGTTTCAATGTCACTGAGATTCTTGCCATATGCAATGAATGCATTTGCACATGATTTGGGGAAAAAGTCACCTTTTGCAAGTTTTTCGAAGGCTCAATTCTTACCAATACCAAAAACACAGGATGTTGAATCACTCCCTGTGAATGCATGCAGTTACAAATGCTGTGTACACAACTTGTTGCCAAGAGCACGTTTTATGGCATTGATGTTGTATACGTTGGGAAAGCCTCTTGACTGATTGTCTGATCTAAAATAAAGTGGTTTCCCATCTGCTTTGAAGTAATGGTTTAAACATATTTTTATTTGGCCACAATTACAAATCATTGTACACAATAGCTATAAAGTGATTGGGAAAGATGGTTGAACCCTATCTAAATCCCTCCCGTGAGAAGAGACACCAGCACAGAACAACACAAGATAGATTCACTTAAACACATTGCAGTACACAACACAGTGTCAGGACACACAGAAGGGCCAGTAATAAACTAATTGACAAACTATGATGTTATTAATGCCATTGCTGTCCACATGAACCCATAAATTTACCTCTGATACAGGAATTTAAATGATTGGCCACTATAAAGGGGCATGAGACAGAATTTCCATAATGCAGCAAAAATTCCAAGGGCAACCACAGGTTCTCTGACCAAACAAGAAGAACACTGCCTCTTTCCTGCCCAAAAGCAGACAAATTTATACCAAGTATTTACCCAACTCCTACAATATTGAAACCAATAGTCAAAGAAATAAACTCATGAACTGCCAGGAAAAATATTATATTTTTATTTAGGGAGCACTGAGAGGAACTATAAAGCAGAGTGTGAGTAGTAAGAGGTGCAATTTTTGTGTGCAACTTGGAGCATGCTGTCAAGTATTTAAGACATGAGAAGAAGAAATGCCAGGTGTCGTCATTTGAAGAACCACATGAGCATGCTGATGTATTGTTAACACCAATTTTTAAAAAATGTGAGTTTAAAGGGCTTCCATCCAAATGCAGGTGTGTATGTTGAGCGGCTATAAATCTTTTGCCAGTGTTGTATATTTCTGGCAGTTTGATAGGATGTTACACCACTTTACTTACTTTTGATTTGAAGATCTGGAGAAAGGAGGAGTTTTGAATATGCATAGATAGCTGGTTACAAAGAGGGATAGTTGATGAGAAGTTGGAGTAAGGCGGGAGAAGAACCAGTAAATCAGTGTCCTCTCCAATCAAGGCTGTGGAATGTGAATGTGCAGTGTCAAATGCAGCCTTAGTGATGTCCACATAAGCATCCCCTTTTGCCTGAATCACAATGCAACCCAGTTTCTTCAGTTCATCACTTACTAAACTGAATAGTTGATGCTTGTTAGTTCCCCTTAATAGAAACTCCTCCTTATTTCCTTGAAACTCTGTCTCTCATGTTAAGCTCACAGTAGGATAATACTTGCATTGCCCCAGTCTATGATGTGTTATCCTTAATTGACATGCTTAATAACCATCAAAAACAACAGTTACTGCTGCATGGTGCCTAGTGGAAAAGTCAGCAAAGGTCTTTGCTATTTTACCATATCTATCTCCTCTTTTCCATTCCAGCTGGTGTAGTAAGGACCCTCCATTAAGTCCATATCTTTGAGTCTTTGGGATTTCATCTGATGTTGCTTCATTTGATGGTTGTTTGTTGTAATGGTCAACAATGGCTTGGGCTAGTTGAGGCTAATCAGCCTTTCTCAATCAATATTTAGCTGCAATGAGCGATGCTGGAAATGGACTCATCATATATTTCATTACAGCCTCCAGACACAGGTTTCATGTCATGGAAACTACAAGACAGCACTGAAACAGTATACTGCGATAAATGGTTCTATCAGGGCCAACCTTGACAGCAGATAAGATTGCAAGGGTCATGGCTTTTTCTTTCTTTTTTAAAGACAAGGTAAATACCGGCTGGTCAATTATGATATTGATAATACCCCGTTCAACGGACTCATATTAATGCACATTGACATCCTATTTTGGTAGTGCACCACTGTTGATATTTCATAACGATGGATCAGGGGAGAAAGGTGAACATGAACTAAGCTTTGTACTAATCTTCAGTAAGTGTGATGCATCTCTTTCAATTATGGCTTCAGTTGAATATTTGTGTTGTTCACTTGTAGTGTGTGTGAGATCATTGAACTCCTGCATGGCAGTGTTGAATGCAGACACTACATGGGCTGACACTTCCCACAATGTTCGTTGTTCTTCTGTCATGTTACTACCATGACCCAAGCCACCTGTGCTTTTGAGTGACTTCATAAGTATTTGCTTGACGACTAGATCACAACTAAGACCTCCCCGAACTGATCTGCTCTATGAGTGACAAGAAAACCATCTTGAAACTTCCTGTAGACATCTGGGTGTTTGCTTTCTAAGTCACTCATTTCTTGGATGTAGAAATGAGTAGACTTCAAAGAGTTTTAATGTTATGCTGCAGCAAAAATTGCCAGGGCCTCTGCCACTGCACTCAGGTGATGTATCTAAGATCGAGTATGATCTCCCTGGATCTATGCTCGTGCAACATCAAGCAACTGCTGATAGCCTATACGCAACTGACTGTTTTTGACTGAGCACGCAGATTAGCCTTTTTTGTCATTTTTTTCAGTCATCCTAGTAACTGTAGTGGACATTACAAGTCTTTCTAGAGTGATTCCACATTTTAATAAGGACGTGACGCTTCCTCTATCTCCTAAACTAATGAAGCAAACTCTGGACTTTCTTCCACAACAGATTTCACAATCATCTGGTGAAGACATTGGTCTACTAACAGATGGCCATGGAGTGCCCTCTGAACAGATTTACCAGTCATGATCTGCAAAGTCATATTTTCACGATAAGCCAGTTCTAAAATGTTTTCAAGTCCTGCACTCTCCATCAGTGTACCTATTGTTCCAAGCAGATTCCTGAAAGTATGGAAACTGCCAAGCTTTAGAACAATTTTGTTCAAGTGACTATTATGTGTGGCAGCACTGATGATCTCAGCAGCTTTCCAATACGGGGTATACAAAGGTAATATTTGGAGGGACCTGATATCTTGTGGCCAATTACCTCAGGGCTCCAATGTGGACAAAATGCAAGTTTTGTCACCAAGATACATACTGATCATAGGCAAATACAAAATGGATGATTGACCAGGATGTAAATGCACCTAATGAATGATGCGCATCATGCACTGCCAATTTGGAACAGACTGTTTGAAGTGGAATAAAAGCACCCATAAGACATCTACTTCTGTTCCACAGAATGGACATGATAATTCCTGAAACTTGATGTCTCGATGAGCATTTGTGGTGAAGCAGTACTCTGTGATATCATTTTTGTGTATGTCTACAGTGTTTAAGTCTGAAATGTATTACCCATTGACAAAATGGCATGTTTCTCTGTCTGGAGTTAATGCAGCTATCATGCCCATCCCATGAAATGTATATTTACTGTCAATAGTCAGTATATTGTGGTCTGCATTGTCACCAGAAAAGAAGGACAAGTCCAGTATATCATTATCTTTAAATAACAAATCTAGTGTGACACAGTTTGCAGCATTCTTTCAAAGTGGAATACTTCACCATAAGCTGAGCCATAGCATTGGGTCTTTTTCTTTACAACAAACACAAACTTCAACATGTTTTGCAGTGTCTCTGGAAGGAAATTTAGTGCTGAATTAGGATAAGGTTCCTTAGCTTTTGGGCAGTGATCAGTAATATACTGAACATGCTTTTTGATACCGCTTCTGATCAACCCTGGAGCTGTTTCAATTATGGTTCTCTTTTGTGCCTTTTTGTCACCTTTTTGTCATGTGTCCCTGCAGTAACACTGGAGTATGTATGATGTTTTTTTGTCTAAATGTCCCTATGTCACTTAAGCCCTGTCCCTCTGTAACGAAGATAGAGACACCACATTGTTCCTTCAGTTTCTTATTCAGGTATGAATAACAATATGGAAGTGAATCCTCACAAAGTAGATATTCATTTTTGACTGAAGGAGCCAAACAGTCAACTGTACTTCATCATTCATTTCAAAATAAGCACATATCCTAAAGAATGTTTGTTTTTGATCATCATCTTTAGGTGATCCAGATTTTGTGTGCTTTGCATCAGTTCCTCCCTGAAATTGAAGAGGTGCATCATACTCATTGCGAAAATTACCGCTGTATGTATGGTGGTATGTGCAGCCAGCTGCATGAAGATGTGCTGTACCATTGAACTCAATGCAGCCCATCATAGTAAATGCCCAATTGTCAGAACCACGTTTACAGCACTCCAGGATAGTCCTGGCAAACGTGTCAGTATTGACATAGCTAAAGTCAGAAGCACCAAGCGCAATCACGGTCCCACAGAAAGACAATCAGACTTCCTGTCATTGGACCCTGCAGACAGACATGTACTTTTCTTCGGCAGAGGACTGGAGGATCTTATTTTTGCTGTTGATTCTTAATGTCATGCTAATTTATGTATTTTTTAATGACAGTCCAAGTATACCTCACAGCTAGGTGTGACAACCATGCTGTCACCCCTTTCACCACTTGCAGCATTTATACCAACATCCCCCTTCTGACGAATTTTAACAGTGTCATTTACATAATCAAAGGTTTCATTTAAAATGGAACAACATTTTCTGGTTTAGACTGGAAACATTCATCTTACAAGTTACTCTGACTCGTAGCACACGCTCAGTGCTGAAGTGACTTACAGGGAAATAAAAACCACACAAGTATGACAAAGAAGTTCGCCTGAATCAGTCTCTTAGGACTGGAATTTTCCCTGACAAATTGAAAGTTGCGATGGTTGTACCGATATATGAAAAGATGATAGCATCCGAACAGATAATTATCGCTCCATCTCCCTTTCGCTGTAATGTCAAAACTTTTTGAAAAAGTTGTATACAGCCAAATATATGATTACCTGAAATCTAATTCTTCACTTTACAAAAGTTTGCACAGGCTCCAAAAATTACATTCAACCGAAACAGCTACATTGGAAGTTCTTGACTGAATATAATCTTGATGCTGGTGAGACACCAATTAGTGTATTTTTAGACCTGTCGAAAGCATTCGACACGTTGGATGATACCATTTTTCTATAAAAGCTGGATTACCATGGTATAAGAGGTATTCCATTAAACTGGTTTCAAAGTTGTCTTTCTGATTGAACTTAATTTGTCAATTGTGATGGTATATGCTCTACAGCATTACCTATTACTACCAGAGTACCGCAAGGCTCCATCATTGGACCCCTTTTGTTTCTCACCTGCATGAATGATATGCACTCAGCTTTTTGATAACTTTTTGTCAATTATCTATGCAAATTAAACAACATTACTGAAGTCTCTCTCTTCTTTCGACCTCTCTACTGGGTCAACGGCCAAAATATTTCCAAAAATATAAAATTTGAATTACAGAGGGGTCATGAGTGGTTAGCAGGAAACAGATTATCTTCAAATATCTCAAAAACTAAGTATAGGATCTTTTATTTTCCTCAAAATAGTGCTGCTAGATTTAGAACTCAAAATCAAGCATACTAAAATTGAAAAGGTGAATGAATTTAATTTTTTAGACTTGCAGATTCCTAAACATCTTTCATGGACACCACATATAAATAAAATTGGCAATAAACTCTCCCGAGTCATTGGTACTCTCAGGAGACTATTTTCCCATCTACCTACTTTGGTGTTTGTCACATCTCAATTACTCTATTTTAGCTTTGGGTCATTCTTCGGACAGACTTTTTACATTACAGAAAAAGGCAATATGATGTGTATGCAACACCAATTTTCTTTCACATACTGAACCTTTGTTCAAAATCCCGAATCCCTTAAACTCAAAGATACATTACGTATGAAAGCCCTTAAATTTTACAATAAGTATCATAAAATCCAACTTCCTATCCACTTCAGCAATATGGTTTTGACTCAAAATGCTACACACTCGCATAACACCAGATAAAGAGATGTTCCTCGATCAGCTATCTCTGTCAGAAGTTCCACACAAAACTCAATACGTTTTGCATCCCTAATTTGATAAAAGCAACTTCTTCGAATATAACAGATAACGTCTCTACTCACTCGTACACTTGATTTTTTTAAAGTATGTAAAATTGCAGTTTATCAATCAATACTCTGAAATATGTTCAGTTGTAAATTGCTATATATGTGACAGAAATTAATCGAAAGTTTGATATGGCACATTTTTAATTTCATTTTTATTTTTGTTTGTTTCAGTCCCAGCATGGCCTGAATCACTTTACCCTCAGTCCCAGATAACCAGTTTTTATATTATACACAACCAAGTGCTAATGTTGTGATCTTATGCTCTCTAGGTAGCTCCAGTTATGGTAGCGGAATCATGTTTCCTCAACAGGAGTTTTCCTGACAGTATATATATTTGAATGTTATTTTGTGTACTGTAACTATTGTTTGTCGATGTGTTTTTATCTAACTCTAATAACATTATATCCAATTTGTTTTATGTCATACAGTTGTCAAATAAAGGCATTTGAGTCCTTGAGTCATAACACAAGTTCACTGCAAAACTGACTAGCAAGAAATAAAAACCACACCCGAGGGACAATTCCTTTTAGCCTCACTATCGCCTACCTCTGGATGGCCCTTGATTATGTAACAAGCCTGTTTGACCAGACTATGAATAGGACAACAAATCTGCACTCATATACGTTTCGGGAATCATGGTTCTGTTGGGGCTGTATGGAGACCTTGACGGGGGAAGGGGTAGTAGTTCAGGATAAAAATACTAATTTTTGAACATATAAATATAACCTATCAATTAATGTTCGATATTGCGACTGCCCAATAAAGATGGATGTTAAGATACACACTTACCTTTTTAATCTTAAAGATCCCATTCACGATAAATGTTTGAAATCCATGATTCGTGTCACATTTTTAAGGCCAGATTCTAATAGTATATATATATATATATATATATATATATATATATATATATATATATATAAATCGTACCTTGTTCGTTTTAGCTGAGATAAACATTTATTGAATGATTGCAATGATTATTGATGAAAAAGAAATTAAAGGAATGATTGATGGCGGCCATCTTCGATTTTTCAATGTATATAAGAATTCTGTTGACACCAGTGAACTGCTTGACCTCTAAAACCCAAAGCTATACATCAAAATTGTTGTTCCTCCATTTATTAAGGGAATTATAGCATTTTTTATGATTGTAAAGGAAAGTAGCAGCCATCTTGAATATTACGCAGTATTATCCGCTTCCAGAGGTCAAATTATGGTAGACTTTCTTTCTGTCATTTACTGCATACAATAGGTCCCAAAATACCAAGACACCTTTTATTAGAATTTGGTCGGGGTAGGAGTGTCGTTTTTCATAAATTGGCCCACATATAGAGGAATCTAATTTAGTTGCTTGGCTTTAGGTTACTGTGAAGGTCCGTGAAAAGGACCACGACATTTATAGCTCACATACAGGAATATGTGGAATATAGCTGTAAAAGTTTATTTCAACAATGGTAAAATGACATATGGGACCAGTCACTTCGGGTCTTTACACCTGAGAACACACATGCATTTATATGCCACAAATAGAAAAGTAAAAGAGGATAGATTCATTTACACGCACAAATAAACGGAAACAGTCACTCGCCTTGCATGGAAGAGACGAGAAAGATGAAGCAACATAGTGACTGATTTTAGATTATATATATACATTGTATATATATCTAGAAAGTATGTATGTATTGTTTTATGACCCCGATAAACAATACATTTGTGATCAGTCCGCCGTCCCTGCGATGTCTGAAGATTTTCCATACCGCGTGAGGTTTTTTTCTGAGACGAATGCAGTATCCAAAGACCATAGCGCCCAAATATGGTACGATACAGGTAAGCATCTGTGGGCCGAATATCAGGTTACAAATGCTTATTTATAATCAAATATATCGGGGTTGTGAATTAAAGAAGCATATTTGATTTAATTTTGTCTCTGAAGGAGTGGCTTTTTGTATCACCAAAATGTTCATACTGCATTTCGCAAGGACGTACATTGTAACATTTTAACAATGAAAACATTATTTAAGATCTAACCGTAACGTTAGAGCCGCTTTGCGTGGGTTAATGTTTATCTTCTACATTTATTTTTTCAAATGAATAAATCCTGCAGAAGTTTCAGTTTCATAGAACTTTGTACTAAACAAAAGCACCGGAGCATTATCAGTCTAAACTGTTCAATCTCCATGAATTGTAGTCCATTTGAACCGGCCAATCTGTGCAAACGGGTGCCGTGATACTGGTTTCGCCAGTGGTCTCACCAGTTTGGACGTATTTCTAAAACCTGACGAGCCCGCCCCATCAAAATATTCTCATCAACGTCATCATCAGAACTCCTCTCGTCAGTCTCTTCTCCACAAAACTCGCATGAACACAAAAGATCCAGCTCATCGCCACTACCCCTTGCGTCACTAGCATCTCTGCTGCCCTTTTTACGGAAGCCCATTAGTGTCAACTTTATTCACTTTTACCAGGTCATAATGACAAAGTATCTGGTGCAGACCACTGTTCACCTGGTCAAAACGACATTTTCCCTGGTTAGGACGACACGTTATGTAGTCTTAATGACATTTAATTTGGTCAGGAAGATTTTTTATCTGGTTCAGACCACTTTTTATCCGGTAATAACTACATTTTATGTGGTCATGATCACATTTGTATGGTTCGGACGACTTTTCATGTAGTTGTTATGGCGTTTCATATGGTTATTGTGACATTTGTTCTGGTCATAATAGCTTTTCTGGTCATAAATATAATCTATTTTTATTGTTTTCCATAGTATTATTCCCATGCATTGAAACGAACATACGGATATATGTATGTATGCATTCCCCTATTTATCTTCCACAATTTCGTTATCAACTAGACAAATCTAGTTATATACAGTCGAACGTCGTTAATCTGAACACTTCTGTACCCACGCATGTATTCCGGAATGATGGATTGCTAGAACCAAGCCTGACGTCACGTAACACACCACTGTCATTCAGGTTAACACGCATGAGAACTGTACATAATCACAGAAGAAAAGGGAAAATGAAATAACCTTATTGAAAAATACATGTAATAATTATGTAGAAAAGTATGTAAAAATTGAAAAACCCACAAAAAAAGCACACAGGATACCAGCGGTTGACAAATAGTAGCTTAAAATGGCCTTCACTGGTCATTGTGTCACACCATCAGTTTATTTAGGTCCAGAGGTACGTGAGAGAAAGTGAGACTGTCGCCTTTTTAAACAGGACATTGCACGATCGTCTTGCCTTTGGGATATGGACCGTAACTTTTAAAAAACATGATTCCTACTTTTATTACTCCAGACAGGATTTTTCTCAGAGTATCTTATCAATGTGGACAGGGACTCACGATGTTGAGCAAGCATCACCTGCAACTTCAGAAGCATCATCAGACACTGCATCATCGGACTGTGAAGACTAAACGTCAGATACTATGACAACATATTGATCAGTTTCAGCTTCACCTGTCTCTTGTCAGCGATCTGCATCTATGTATGCCATCCACATTTATGTTTGCTTTTTCAAAGAAGGGTAACGGACCGAGAAGGTCACACGACTCACTGCGCACACTGTCAGAAAAAGTGTTTTGGTTTCTAGGGGTCCCCAGCCGCAATATGCTCATAGTTGTCCAAGACTTGGAAGCTTGGATCGGAATTTTTATGCGCAAGCGCGAGAGTATGGGTCTGAGATTACAGCGAGTTGGTTTTAGTGGGCATGGTGGGGGCTTTTACTGCACGTGGACGATTTTCCCTGGCATGTGTGAGCAAGGTGTTTGTAGTGATTGCTTTGAATGAATGGTCTCTGATGAAAATCCTTTTGATCCCACAGAACCTAATTTTAGGAACCACGAGTGGTATTATATGTAGCACCACGTCTCTTGATCATCACTCTATGACCATAATGTTTAAGGTAATGTTAATGGTATCATACTCCACATTGGCACTGACAGTGAATTATTACCTGCTTTATCTAAATTGCAAGTCCCTGATTATTCGAAAACATTAAATGTTAGGTATCCCACTTTGTTAAGACTGCATAGCAAAGAGTCAGAAAACCTGTGTTTCCTTACAATATCCAAGTTGGTAGGATGCCACACGACTCACTGGCAGACAGGATAAACACAGGACGGTTATGTTGATACTCATCTGTCATATATATTAAAATTTGCATTTCAGTTGAACTTGAGAGGTTTAATGTTCATTACACCCATTTCCCTTAGTTTCTGCATCTTGCAGGCCGTGGCTTGAGGGACCACCCCTATTATCACAAAATTGTAGATGTAAAACCTGTATTTGAAGGTTGCCGCTCATAACAGGGAGAAAAAATTGGCAAGAATAGGAGTTGGAACTTCACAAAGCAGTGTTTGAATAACTGGTGGTCTGTCATTTCAGGGTCTCTCAAGATAGCTACTACTGTATTGCATAGTACTAAAACATTTGATAATGTTTTATCATAAATTCTAGCCATAAGTAACATCACAGAGTCATTCAAAGAATGATAAGTTGTTGACAAGCTACACAGGTCAAGCAATTAGAATTCTATAATTGTGGCAGTAGCTTCGACAGAGACAGCAAAAACAAATAATCTTGGTCAGAGACTGTACTAAGCACATAACACATGTAGAACTATAATATATAAATATATGCATGTGACACATCCATGGAATACAGTAACTATTATCGATTTAAACTTATTGACACTAGGAATCAAAATACTCCTCCTTTACTTATATTTTGTAATGGTTTTGAATATATGAACTATTTGGATAAAAACTTGGGTGTTCTTTTTTTTAACTGTGTTCCAGTAGGAAATACAACAATAGAAAAGTGCCAAAATAAATGTTTCTGAATTTATGTCGTCGGGGCACTGCAGTAACTGAAGGGCCAGGGTTGTCAATTCCCAATACTTGTCATTGTAGAGTGCAACTTAATAAAATTACTGCATGTAAAGGCACCAAAGATCTCAGAAATATGCCTTGAAATTATGCAATCTTGAGTACAAGAGTACCCAATTGATTTAGGTCTTTGATGCACAGCCATGTGGCAAAACAACTCGAGTCCACAATATCTTGGGTATTGGGGGGTGTATTCTGCTCAAGACACATAAAAGTCCCAAGTGCAACCTTTGTGTATTTCGAGGGGAACAGCAGTAATAGCTGATTGTCATTTTGGGTCAGTTTAGGTGTTCATTTGACCAATTTTCTTTTTTTCTTTTTTACACAAAAAACGTATTTAATTGGAACTATTTTATATTTCGAATAATTGGTCTGATGTGTTATGTTCCTGGATATACAATAGACAAACCTTGAGGGGCACCAAGCTGAGACACACAACAGCACCAGGCAAATCATTATGACTTAGATTGTGCTCTGTTAATTACACTTTTTGATCTTATCAGTGTGGTATATTAGTTGACCTCTGCTTCAGTAGTTGAATACACCACCACAGGAGCTGTTAGCTTGTCTGTATTGATTTCTGCAAATTTTTGCCTCGTTATAAATCCTCATTAAATGAGAGAAATATCTCATTTTAGTAAATTTGATTATACCTATACACAGCTTCGTAGTAAAAGTAGAATATGTGTACTTGGTCAGGTTTCCATGTTTTTTATCCGAGTTTCACCCCCCCCCCCCCCCATATCTTAAACAACTTGCGATCTGCTCATCCAGTTCTGATTTTTTTCTGATATGATTATTGAAATAAAACAACTCAAAATTTGTAAATTATCACCACAGTTACCGTTTCACAGCATTTACAAACTTTCCTGATGCTTGGCATTGTGTTTATGCCACCAAAGTGCAACAGCCATTTAATTTTGAATGTACATAAATTTGATTATAAAATATTATTGGCAAAGATTCTTTGAGCTCATATGGTGTTCACATAAGTGAATTTATGTATACTGGCCCAAATTAACTTAACCCATATGAGCATAAACGATTTTCTGGTGAACTCCCTGGGGCAGGTGTTATTGTGTTTGAAGACAGTATTTGTGCAGAATATGTAGCAAATTAGTCATGACACAAAAACTTTGAATATGACACATAATGACATATGCAATCAAAATACATGTACAAAACTATTGTTAATAAGAATGGATGAATGATGTACCAATTTACCTGACCAGAACAAAACATTGATGTGTGGAGTTGGTGCCTTATGTGTCCCTATGGTTGTGTATTTCCCATTTATTGCATTTAATGTACAGTGCTAAACACACGAATAATGTATAAACATATGGGAATACATGGTTAATGCATAAATAGACAGGAATACGCAACCCTATGTTACATATATAGACTTTATTTACGTGTATACAGTTGGCACTTTTAATTATGATAAATCCCTACATGATTTTTGTGTTATAGATAACACAAATAGGTAGAAAACAATAAAAACTTGAATGCTGGCATAGCTGTAAGAATATAACATGTGGTTTGCTCATGTAGACTTGGGTGTGAGCACTTAAAAAGTGCTTTATAATACATGTACCCTCACTGCTCAAATTCAGTAATTTTACTGACAAAAGTGAATAATAACAGTAAATGATAACTCTCTCTTTCCGCAAAAAATGACTCACTGGCCACTACGAGTCTGTATAACCCTCCCATCGATCAATAAAACAAAATAAAAAAAAAGTATAATTTTGTTACACAGACATTGCATCATCAATGACAATCCATAAGTATACTGAGTTTTATATTCCATATATACATTGACGGGTTCCTTTGTATTTTCTTATAATGATCAAACTGTGTGTTCATTATTTCAGGCTGCGGTTCTGCATTATGGATCATGCAACCTGAAGTATGATAGCCCCTCAAGCATGCTGAGGAACTACCAACTACTATTCCAGGCCATCCAAACAAAATGTCCAAGGTACCCATTATTAGTAACATGCATCAGGTCAAATACTGTGTCTGAAAATACAAAATACCAAGTGCTGTATCAAATTGCAGTTTTCACTGTGACTGTTTTGTGTCCCAAAATATGAAGAAAGTCTGATAATATTGTATTTTGCAAAAATAAGATAATAGTATTGCAATTCAATGTAAGCTCAGTTACATGGGTTTGCATGACAATTGATGATTGCATATATTAGTAGGCAGTTGTGCACTATGATGGAAATAGTGATATATCAGATGTATGTTTAGCATCATGTGGTTCAACTAATGCATAAAATAGCAGTGTAACTCTTTAAATGCTAAATTTTGGACTGCGTCAACAACTTTTCTCTGGAACTAGAGACATGCTGGTACTTGAATCAAAGGTCTTTTTACGAGGAATACTAATCTGAGATCCTAATAATAGTTCATACTGGTCTTACTTTCGTAGATTGACTTTAGCCATGATTGGCACCGAAGCAGTTAATTGTACAGTGCTCCCAGTTTATATCAACAGTTACTGATGGGTTTCACTGAACATGTGTAGTTCTAGTAAAACTGTTTTTTAACATTTCGCCATGTTGTGCTACATGTTGTATGCAGGTTATATACATGTAGCTGTGTTTTAAATGCTTTCACTTAATCAATCTGATGTTATTTGTTATAATGAAATGTAGCTTTATTTTTCTTTTTATTTATTTATCTATTTATTTTTTGTAATACATGTACTTTCAGCCTACCCCTGATTGCCGTGGCCATTCTGTCACGTGGGCCCAATTATAACTTTGGTTCTCCCCTTCAGTCCAGCCATATTGAAGGCCACAACAGCAAGGCCAAAGTGTTCAACAAACTATTTGTTCACCTTGTTATTTTTGAATAAAGTGTCTGTGATTTGAATTCGTAAACCTCGTTTTTGTTGTTATTGATATGAACATATATATACACATGTATATATATATATATATATATATATATACATATGTATATATATATATATATATATATATATATGTACGTGTGTGTGTGTGTGTGTGTGTGTGTGTGTGTGTGTGTGTGTGTGTGTGTGTGAGCTTAGAGTACACCATACAAAATCACCTGTTACATGTGGACACTACTGTAGCTGTTACCATTTCCATTGGTGCTTGGAACTGTGAAGGTATTAATATATGTTAGACTTGTAAATACTGAACAAACTCCTATTGCGAACACTACATTTAGGTACATGTACATGGACTACCCCTTCACAGTCCATGTTTAAGAGCGCATGGTCAAGGTTGTAGATATGCAAATAAAAATTGCCAATGTGTAAAAGAGTGTCAAAAATTGGTATCTGATAAAATAATGTTAATTGCCCCAATGTTAATATATATATATACTAAGAGAAATGGAAGAAAGGTACAAAAATGTTGATTTATCCATGACATTAAACTATGACAGTCAACTATCTGTGTTATATTCGGAACAAGCGGGACTCGAACCTGCTACCTTTGGCACCAGTCGAAAAGGGAAACGCACATATACACTCGACCAAATCCCAATTTCTTACAAAATGAATGGTTTAATGGAGGCAGTTATATGCGAGTGCGATATCAACACGGTTATGCGGTATATTTACTGAGTCAGCATTTATTTCCAGAATCGGCAACTAAATTCCACCAGCATTAAGGAAATGCCGAAAATAAATATAATATGTTCGGAACAAACGGGACTTGAACCTACAACTTTTGGCACCAGTCGCCCAGCTGAAATGGGAAACGCACATTTCCACTCGACCAAATCCCCAATCTTAAAGAAGAATGGTTCAATAGAGGTAGTTATGTGCGAGTGCCATATCAACGGAGTCTGCATTTATCTCCAGAATCGGGGACTTAAATCCACCAGCACTGAGGAAATGCCGAAAATATATATTTTATGTTTGGAACGAGTGGGACTCGGATCTGCAACCTTTGACACCAGTCGCCTAGCCGAAATGGGAAACGCAATTGTATTCGACTGAAACATATTTTACTGATGAAATATATCAAAATTGACATACAATATAATTACTTCAGCAATTGGGAAAAAGGGCAAAGCCCTATTCGAATCCCTCTTGCGAGAAAAAGACAATGTAAACTGGACAGAACTAGACGCATTAGACAAACAATAAGATCAGAAACACGAAGACGTAACAGATAGTGGGACTATATGTAATTTATTACGGTAATTGGTCTGCAATTGTGTATCATAAGCTACCAATGTAGCAGAATCCAATGAGTGTTCGTTTTACTTAAAATTTAACCTATGCCTGCTGGTTTAAAGCGGCCAGTTTAAAAGATAAACTCGTGTACCGCTGAAAAAATTGTATTTATACTAATTACCTTGGTCAGAGTTTGACATACGTCGTGGATAAAAATAAATGAGCAGGGGGATTGTTAGATTATGACAGAGTAGTGCACTTCCCTGATTATGGGATAATAATAACGCCACATATGACTGTTGTTATACTCTCTAACAGAACACAAAAGAACCCGCGCCTCCCTTCCTTCCCACCCGTAGAATACATAGCCTTGGTTGCGCAATAGAACTTCCGGTCCGAGGTCTTCAGTGTTGGACAACTATCGGATCGCTGCTACCCAGCCTCAAGTTGGGAATGCTGTCACGGTGGCTTTAACATCCTGCAGCCAAGACAGAACGCGTTGACTGGCTTGTAACAGCAGCGCACGGTCTCACCTCGCAATGTTTGCCTTTTTTCACGGTCTAGCTAGTTTGTGCCTTGCAGTGGTGCAAGGAGCATGCACCGGGAATATTGTCGCCTCTTGTCAGGTGGGATGAATCGAATTTCGCTTAGCGTCAGCACTGGCTCTTTGCGTCACGTTCCGATTGGCCCAAAATACCAGGCAAAAAGTGTCTATAGGTATTCTATTAAACGGGTCTTCAGTGCTGAACTGCAGTAAAAAAATCATGTTTCCAGAATAGTTCTTCTCTGCTGGTACGGTTTCTCAATTGTGGCAACACTTTGTGACTGTGAGACATGTTCTTCACAACTTCTTGTCCCTACACCGTAAGAGCGGGCTTCACCCGCTATTATAGGCTTTCGATGACTCGGATCTGAAACAGTACATTATACAAGAAAACAACACAAGCTTTCATAGACGTAAAGGTCGACGCTGTGTTGACATACCCCACCCTCTCCTTACCAAATATTATGAGGTAAGTGCTACTCTATTCATGTTTGAATTACAAAAATTAAAACATACATGATTATACAGAGGAAGAATTATTGGTTCATTATAAATAGGGATGTCTAGAAAAGGAAGACCTTTAATGAGCCCATCGATGTGTCGCATCTCGCAGATATCATGTTTTCGTATGGAAAAAGACATAGGCCGACAAAATCACTTTACATAAAAAAAAATCAACACCTCAACCACCAATAACATTCATATAAACAATGTCCCTAATGTACTAGTGAACGTGTTGAGACATGTGAAGTTTTTTTTATTTTTTGTTTTTTTAAAGGTGAGTTTTCTGGTCACAGGCATATGAGGTGTCTTTATGCGATTGGTCCCTTTGCATCAGACAAACATGGCTGTGTGTTTGTAATCAAATTTTCACGTTGCAATTACATTTGTCGAGTGTTCCAGTTACCAGGTGACCTTGAACACCCGGCACCTGTGATTACGCCATGAATTTGATTACAAACACACAGTCATCTTTTTATGCTGCCAGATTTATAAAATTAATAAATCATAAATACGTTAACGATTTCCTTGCAAGGATATTCTAAAGACCCGCTGAGTCGTGCACGTCAATCAACCGGTAATATTGCATCATCCTAAAGGCATATCATCCCTAACAGACGTGATCTTTGTTTCACGCGATTAGGTGGAATCGATGCAGAACGAAAAATAACTTCCGAGTTTTTGCTTTGACACATGGAAAGGGTTTTTAAAAAAACTATTGCAAATTGCAAATTGTTTTGAAACGAACTTGAGATTAGATTTTGTATGCCTGTGTCAAGAAGCTTTTATTTTATTTTATTTTAAGCATATATATTTTACTTGGATTGCCAAGTAGTACAATAATACTGAATGAATCGCTTTCCAGACACAGAGAGACACACAATCATATGTACAAAACACACAGGACAAAACAATATCTGAGGACAAATAAACTGGTCAGTATACTAACATGATATTCGTCTCGTACCAACGCAAGGTATAAACCGCTTTGTATCTGTTATAAAGTTTAAGACCGAATAAGAAAATATCTAAGTTGCCGCTTGACAAAAGATTGTCATTACCATGTGTCAGATAAGGAAGAACTATATCACCTGCTAGCTGAACAAGTGGGTTTGGAATAACTCCTCCTAACACTACAAACTGTTCTTAGTAAGGATACTCTACAGTTAAAAAAAAATGGGACATTCGATGAAGAAATGGTATGTACTCTCATTAGGATATGAGCAATTACATGCAGCAGACGGGAGAATATTTAATCTATGAAGATGAGAATTAAGACGACAACAATCCCAACGTAGTTGTGTATGTATAATATTAGGAAATATTTTGCCGTGCGTGTAGCGACCTGGGGCAGGATCAACGGACAAAAGAGTACTTTGTAATTCAGATTTGAATTGAGCAAGTGAAGTAGATTGCCTTATATCGTCCGGAAGCTCGTTCCAAAGTTTAATAGCAGAGGGAATGAAAGAATTACCAAAACAAAGTAAACTTTATTTGTCTCAAACTCCGGCGGTTGCAAAGATGGAAAGTTGGCTGAACGGCTTAAAATGGGATCAGATCGGGAAGGTAAGCGGGGGTCAGCCTGTTGACCATTTTGTAAAATAGAATCAGTTTATAGTATTGGCGTCTTCTGGACAAAATTGCACAACCTAATTCTTTAAGACGTAAATGAGAAGGATTATGTTTGAGTGCACCCAAATAAATGCGTGCTGCTTCATACTGAACAGATTCAAGTGAATGTGTCAGGTCCATCGTGCAGTTATCAAAAATGACGCATCCTTATTCCAAGTTAGGGTGTATCATTGCATTGTATGGTCTAGCTAAGATGTTACGCGATAATCTATATTTAAGTCTGAAAATTATAGTTAGGCGTTTCCTCGCTTCGTCAATGATTATAGTAATGGGAGCATTCCATTTCAAATTATGAGAAAGGGTAATTCCCAGGTAGGTATGATTTGAACCTTCCGGAAACAAAACTTTGCCTAGAAATAAAGGTGGATGATGAAGTTTGTTGTGTTTAGCCGAAAACAAGAGGGCTAGAGACTTAGTTGCATTAAATGTAACTGTCCACTGTTTGCGCCAAACAAACATTCTTCCAAGGTCAGTATTTATATGTCTACCAGAAGTGGCAGGGTCAAATATGATCTCTAATAAGCTGGTGTCATCAGCGAACTGTTTAATGTCACAAGAGATGCCAACAACAATATCACTCATAAAAACTAATGCGAGACAAAAGCTCCTGATGGGCTTTGTTTACATATGCCCTTTGAATGTCAGCACCAATGAGTCATGCATACGAAGGTCAAAATTCTTACAACCTCAAGTTCAAGACTTGTAAAAATTGACATTCAATGCTTTGAAACACATTTTTTACGATTCAGTTATCACAAAAACGTCCTTGCTTGCCAGGTCCTAATACCAAAAACCCTATCGAGTCCCGCTTGGTAATGTTTCGGAGAAATGACTGGTTTGCATTGTTATTGGCTGAAAATACGATGGCTGCCACATGACAGCCCGCTAATGCACGTCTTTCCATGTTCAAATTTAATTTTCTATCACTTTTTATCACACTCTCCACCTTTTCTGGATGACTAATACAATAATATTACCGTATCCGTGCATATTGCATTTACAGTTTCGAAATTTCTTGAATCACCTCAGTGTGTGTGCGGCCGCCACACTCTTTACAAAGCTATCCTGCTAACCGGAAGTTCAATGATTGACAGGCGGCGGGGTTAAAGGAATGTTACGAAAAGCGATAAAAATTATATGCATTAGTCTTTAAAGCCAGTTTCACGAATAAAGTCTGATAGATTAGCCATTTCACTATTTGGTAGGGTGGTCACTTGGTTGTGGGAAATTTTCATTTACTCCCCTCATCGTCAAATTACTTTGGTAGGTGAAGAATGTCGGTCGTTGTCAGATGTGACAAGTGCATGTAAAAAAATGGTCGATTTTGGGTAGATTTGAAACCTGAAAATATGAAAAACACGCGCAGACAGTTATATTCGGGGTGTGGCATTATGGATTTGGTCATATATAGAAAGCAAAGAGTGTTTGGGGGCCAGAATAAGTTTAGGGGGGGCGTGGTTTCATATTTTTGGAGATTTTTAAATATAAAAAATCACTGGACCGTGACCATTTGCAAAATTGATAGAGACCCACCAAAGGTACATTACCACCAAGCTTGAAGTAAATCTGAGAGGCAGTTTCTTCAGAGAAGTCCAAAATGTGAATTACCATTAAAATGCATTAGAATGCCCATTGAATTGCATAGTTACCACTTGTATAAAAACTCGACAGTACTTTCGGACCTGTATCCACTATCGGGACAACCTTCTCCCTTGAGCTTTGTCTTTGATGCAGTGGGACGCTTGGCACTCAGCCTATTGCTGACTCTTATTTCATTGCCTCAGGTCGACTTCCACGTCTGATACAAATCCTAATTCTGGGGCGTACAACTGGTCACTGTTTGTCGTTGTATTTACATTTTTAGGGCATGCTCACTCTGGAAAAGTCCCATTTTATATTGTACATTACATTCATTTGACAAATTAACCTTCCCTTAACACTAATTACACATATATTTTGGCTGCTACCTCTTCAAAATATTCAAGCGACTTGGCTGCCATTGTGAAAACAGTGAGTTCCGCACCCAATGCCAATGGTTTGTAAATGAGCATCGGGACGATCTTGCCGAGCAGGGGTGGGAAGAGGGTTATAATGTATCCAACCAAAAGTATATATTTTGCAATTATTTCAGAGCATCAATAATGCTACAAATGCTGGAGCCGCAATTCACCTTGATATCCAAATCAAGTGTACTTTTGTGTGACTGTCCCACAATCAATGCATTAATTATGCAATGTTCAAAATGAGGATCGAGCTTGCCATGTCACATTTGGATTTATAACTAATGATAGCTACTTCAGACATAACCAAGCAGGCAGATTAAAGTTAAGATAGTAAGTCATGTTTTAAAAGTACTGTGGTGATTGACCTTTGACCTCATAATGATAATGAGCCTCAATCTGACCCCAAGCAGGAGGTGTGAGCAACCAACCTGGGGAAGCAGTGCAGAACCCGAGAGTCAGAGACATTGACGGACCTGTCTGTTATTCACTTCCTGACTCATGGATTGCCCCCCCCCCCCCCGGCCGTCAGCCGCCATCGAGGTCTGCCACTGGTCTCTCTGTGTATCCTACAGGATGTGCACCAGGGGATTCAAAGGTACCTGATACCGATTCACTACATATTGGTGTCAGAAGTTCAAGGTGCACCTATTATCGCCATCACCATTCGGATCACATCATATACTGTGATTGGCGCTTTGATTTGGCAGTACAGCCAAAGAAAATTCAGCTTATGGTACGTCAATTCTGTGCCTGAGCTAAATATTTCACCATTGGATTTCCCGGGATTTCAAGCTGGTTCTTGTTGCTGGGGATAAAGTTGATTGGAAAAATTTGATTTTCCTGCTCTATTCTGCATCTTAATGAGAATTGTGACGTCACATTTGCAGCACAACCTGTTCGAAAATTTCGGAGCAGTTCTCCAGTTGGCAGTCCAAGCAGGACACTGGATTTGTCGAAGGTAAGGTGCCATGGCTGTGGTGAACTAGGTCATACTGTGGGAAGACGACTCCATCACCGTCCAGGTTTCCCGTTGTATCCCAAATAAGTCATCAAACTAGATAGAGTCGATATTGGTGGCCGCAATTCAACTGGTGGCCATTTGGGGAGTACGGGGGGGGGATGAAAAAGTTCCTTTTTGGGACTTAGAGAGGCGCCTGTTCTGTCTTCTACCAAAATTGATAGGCACATTGGGGAGGAATCACATTCAGGTTACCACAGTTTACCGAAAGTGGTAGTCAAGACTTAGTCAGGGACTTAGTTAAGTTATCCCAGCTACACTATATAGCAAGCAGTTGGATGTTGTCCTGGATTCAGCTACTCAGGTCTCAGTTATTAGCAAAGATCTGTACAAGAGTCTAGGTTGTGATCTTGATATAATAGATAGTGTGAAGCTTCGTGGTTCAGCGAAAGAGGGGGCTATGGACGCAGAGTTGGTGTCTGATGTTCCCATAGAAATGGGAGGGAAGCTGTTTCATATTAATATGCATGTGGCACCAATTTCAGATCAGTTCATAATTGGGCTGGACTTCCTTGTTAAGCACAAAAGTAAGATCAATTTTGATCACTGCAGTGCAGGTAGGTGAGCAGTTGATGGCTGCAAAAATGAAGAAAAATGGAGAGGAAATCTTTCAGGTTTCATGCATAAGAAAGCAGTTGTCCCACCCAACATGGTCCGTTTTGCAAAATGCTCATGCAATTTACAACCTGGTTGCGAGTATGTGGTCACTTCCACCGGACAACATGAGGGGTTTCTTATTCCTTCCATGTTGGTATGGGGGCAAGATGAGTTTGTTTGTTCTATCATGAATACTTCAGATAGATTTCTGCACTTGAAGCCAGGGCATCTTGTGGGTACTGCTACACTTGCCGACTGTGGTGACGGCTTTTCCTGACAACAAAGAGTCAGAGATAAGTGTGAGTGAGCCTGATGGGATGGATGAACCACAACTGCGAGAGGTCAGGCTGTAGGAGAAGGTTCCAACTCGCCTGGAGGACTAGGTTGAGAGGTTATGTTCTTTTGTAGCTGAGGAGGTCTTTCTGCAGCTGCAGCATCTATTAGTAGAGTACGCTGATATTTTTTACAAGGGAGAGTCAGACCTGGGTTGTTTTTCTTAGATTAAGCATAGTATTAACACATGCAATGCTAAAACCAATTAAACAATGGATGAGACGGCACCCCTTGGATTTCAGGTGGAGGAGGAGGAGAAGCATCTTCAGAGTCTCCTTGACATCAGGATTGTTACTCCTTCTTCCTATTCCTCAAAATGGGCTGGGGCTACTGTTTATGTGTGGAAAAGTGAAGGAAGCAACCACTATTGTTTGGATAACTGCAATCTTAATGAAGTAATGGTAAAGGACGCAAATCCTTTTCCTTTGATTGCGGAGTGTTTGGACACACTGAGTGGGAACATCTACTTTTCGGCCCTCAACCTGGCCTAGGGTTATTATCAAATTGAAATTGAAAAAAAGCAATAGAGCCAAAACCGCCTTTATAACCAGATATGGATTCTTTGAACATCGTCGTATGGCTTTCAGATTAACTAATGCCCATTCGACCTTTCAAAGAGCCATGCATTTGGTTCTGAAAGGCTTAACGCGGAGGACCGTTTTGGTCTACCTGAATGACCTGGCTATCCTGGGTAAAAATGCACAAGATCACCTTGAAAACCTGTACAAAGTGTTTGAGCATTTCCATCAGCATAATTTGAAGCTCAAACCTAAGAAGTGACAGCTTTTCCAAAAGGAAACTAAGTTCCTTGGAAAGATTGTCATGGGTGATGGCATTTCTGTTGACCCGGACAAAACAGGTGTTAGCCGGGCCAGTTCCAAAGTCTGTCAAGGACGTCAAATCCTTCCTCGGCTTTGTCAACTATTACCGAGATCACATTGCTAAGTTTGCAGAGGTTTACCAGCCATTGTATGAGTTCACTGGTCCCAGAGCAACATTTGCTTGCAAAGAAGAGCACCAAGTGGCATTCGATGAACTCTAGAAGCTGCTAACATGCGCACCGGTTTCAGCATTGTCAAGGAAGGGAGGAACCTTTATTTTGGATACTTGGTTGAGTTTTTTCCTATAGGAGATGGGGGACAGCTGTTTCACTCCAGAGGTGAGGACACAAATGGGCCTGATGTACCAAATGGAGTCAGCGCGGTATTGGCTGATGATGACCAGAGTTCTTCATGCTCCGATTCAGAGGAGGAACCAGAAAACCCTCCTACAACCAGCAGGAGGGGTTGTAGCATTAAGCCCCATGCTTACTTGAGGGACTATTGTGAGTACAAGCCCTACATAGAGACGGCTCTTTCTGTCTTGTATGTAGTGGATGGTATGTAGTGGATGGTGGTAGTTGGTGAGTGTGTGTAATTAATTGAGTATATTTTAAATTTTAGATGCAGTCTGATAAGGAATATCTCACCCTGGATGAGACATGAAGCGACACAGATCAGGATGTGCTAGTAGTGCCGCCGGTGAAGGGATCATGTAAGAAGTTGCGTCCCTGTCCACTTTGCCTGGGAAAATTTGATCACGTCAAGTGTCATGTGTTTGAGGATCATTTCCCTTTCTTTTTGGCCCCAAGTTCAGCTTGCTGGCAGTGTGGGGAACAGGAAGCTCAATGCTACACAATTTTCTATGAGCAAGTGCCCCTTCATCTCTGTCCAATACCACTTTTTAGTGATGAAGTGATAGATCTCTGGGTAAGGCTAATGAATGAGGTGATCCAATTTTTGATGGTGGAGTTTGGAACCACAGCAAAAGGCCGGGTAGATCTGGTTACTGAGAGGAAGTGGTTCCCAGCGGACAGTGCTCAGGTGACAGACCTGGAAGCGGAGTTATGGTACTATTTCCAGGAGGCAGCTGAATATCCTGTCATGCAACACCATCTGGTATCTCCGCCTAATGGTGTTTTTGCAGTATACTCCACTGGCGCATGTTGAGTATTCTGTTGGGCCAGTTGTCTCAAAAATGTAGGCGTGTCTTCAAGCACCTGGAAAGTGAGGTTGGAGAAGTGGTAAGCTCCTCTGTAGTGTATGGAGTGGTTGATTCCCACTTTCATTTGGCAGAGCTGCTACGTGATGTAGGCAATGATAGTCTCCAGTCCATGTGGGAGAACCACCCAGTGTCAGAGAAGCAGGTTTTGAGGTTTGCCATATCCAACCATTGCTACCCATGGAAGTGGCCATTAAAGGAGCTGGGGGCATTTTTCGTGATGCAAGGATATGGGTGGCTATGGAGTACATCCAAGATTCGAAAGGAGGTTTGATAAAAGGAGGCATATTCGTTGCTTGCAGGAGCTGGTGACACAGGAAGGAGTATGGCTATTGTTGAAATTGGGGTACACTCATCTTCTAGAGTCTAGGAAGAGGATGCCCTTGGCAAGAGAAACTGGGTTGCCAGTAATAATACTTTGTTGGGGAGAGGGTGCCCATGAGGAGGTGTTTAAACAGCTAGCTGGCCATCTTCCGAAACAGCATCCAATACATTGTAATTGCTTCTCCGGGTTGGAGAAGGATATGCAGTGTTGGATGGAAGCTTTTCTCAATGTAGTCTTAGGAATTACTGGGGCTCTGGCGAGGGATGAGGATAGAAGTCCAGCCTGGTGGAACACTGTGGTACACATGCCACTAGATAAGATTGTTTTGGAAACTGACACACCATTCTTGTTGCCTCCAGAGTATAAGGGGGAAGCTAACAGTTGCAGCCCAGGAATGCTCTTAAGTACCGCACAATATTTGGCAGAGATCCCAAATCTTCCGCTGAAGCTGATCTGCAAGATCACCACGTGAAATGCCTGCCAGTTCTATAGGTTGAACATGCATGAGTAGGCAGCAGCAATGAAGGAGAGATGGCACTTCTGTCTCTCTTAGTTGCTTGCTGAGCACTGCATTTGGGAGTCTCCAGGTTCTGTAACTGCTTGTACACACATTTGTGAAACACTGATTGTAAAAATATTGTTTACACAATTTTCATACGCTAATCATTTGCTCTCTTTCTGTTTTCAGATGAAGCATGTGGAGTGGTGTGTGGACATGAGGAGACTGGGAGCATGATGGGGCTTGCTAATTTTCTTGTATTTAATGTTCCTCAGACTTGGGGGCATGAGGATTATATTATAAATGACATATGGCACCTCTATTTGTTGTACCGTTGCATGTTGTGCTGAGTTTTTCACTTGAAGTGTGCATTGCACGTTGAGGTTTCAGATATTTCTCTAGAAGTGCAAATTTTTTTGTATTTATGTCTCTGCAAGGTAATTCATATTCACAAATGGTGGCATGGTGTATGTAACCTGTAGGTAGAGAGTAGGTGAACTGCATGCTTAAATGGGAACAGTTATCCAGTAAATCAGTGTAAGCTGTATTTTCCAATTATGCAGGAGGTGTGAGCAACCAACCTGATGAGAAGTGCAGAACCCGGAGTCAGAGACATTGACGGACGTGTGTGTTGGTCAATTCCCAGGACTTTTTATCGTCCCCCACTGTGAGCTGCCACCGAGGTCTGCCACTGGTCTCTCTGTGTATCCTACGGGACATGCTCCAGTGGATTCAAAGGTATGTGACACTGGTTCACTACAGTACTTTAACAACCACCTGCCCTGGTAACTTGGACAACGGACAACTGGAACCGTGCTGAAAACACGTGGCCACAATTTTCCTTTCCCACAATGCATTGTGCAATGTTTTAAATGGCACTCAACCTGTTTGCAAACGTCCCTGTATGTTCGTGTTGCATTTGGATTGATAACTTATGATATATGCTTCAGACAAAACAGAGCGGACAGATTGTAAGATTGTAAGTCATCTTTTCAAAGCTTGTAAGTCATCTTTTAAAAATACATTGATGACTGTTTGCTCTGGAAACTCGGGGAATGGATACCTGGAACCTAGCGATACTAGATACCGATACCGCAGCCATCGTGGCTATATATACGGTGCGCAACAGTTCCTCTATAACCAGTCCATCAAAAAGTTAAATTCTATAATGTCTAAATTCCTTTATATCGAAAATCATATTTGTTGCATACAACTTAGTAGAAAAACATACATGTCGAATGGAACATTGGTTTAAAATCCATGAATTTGCGTCTAAAATTCGGCGAAAACTCTTAACCTTTAAGGTGCAATACCAATTGCTTACAGGCACCGTGTAATGCATTCAAGGCACAGTTTGCAAAACTATATATATGCAGCAACAATGTTTTTTCCCCAACCCAAGTTGACCGTCCCGACAAGTTGAAATAGAATGCTGTGTTTGAGTTGACTTTACTGCAAAATAACGGCACACGTTGGCCAGCTTTTCTTTTAACTCTGTCTTACAACTTGGTTACAGCTGGGGCATTGTAACAAAATTTCGCATCATAGTTCTTGAAAAATGCCACAAAATTTATCCAAAATAAGTGTTTCTTATGTGAGGAAGTTTACTGAAAAAAAAGATCCAGGGAATGTAAATTTGCTGCTGCAATTGGACAGCACTGTGGTTTTTGCGCGTCAGGTCATATAACATGGCAAAAGTGCCCGTGCCAAGACAATCTAATTATTTTGACCAGGTGGGGACTGGGGTTGGTAATTGCAGGTACTACTGTACCATGATTACTCCTATTCCCTTGCAGAACCTATCAGGGTATATCAAAGAGAGTGAATGTAAAAATAACGTGAAATCATTCTGGATGCATGAGATGGCAGTACTGGAAAGGAACTGCTTTGCTTTAATCCTTTATATATTTACAGTTTCAGTATCTTAGTGTTATCAGGGACCTGCAATTTATACATATAGCAGGTCCTTGGAGTTATAAAAATTATAAAAATTACGCCTTTGGTGCTTATGTTATTTATTTATATATTTATTTATTTTTGCTAATTCTGGTCAGATTTTTGTACAATCTGAGGGAAAATAGCCAAATCAGTACAATAATGACTAAAATGTTGTGATATCCTCAACCATGTGAAGGCAAGATACTCAAAACTCGTCAGAATGCACCATTTCGCATGCTCAATTTCGACATTTTTCGTAAGGGGGGAACAAAATCATTAAAAATCAGCAATAAACAGCAGTGCTACCTAGTGAACATCTTTGCTTGACCCTTTCACAGGAACATGTCCCCAAAGTTTCAACGTAATCTGAGAGCCACTTCTGGGGAAGAAGTAACAAGTAAAAAAACCACACAAAAATTCATTAAAAATTTGAAAAAAAATGCAGCACCACCTGGTGAACAAATTAAGAACTAGGAGCCCTTGAGAGTGATCTTGTATAATATCAAAGCAATTGGGTGAGCAGCTGCGGAAAATAAGATTTTGGAAGATTTGTCAAAAAAAACAAAAAAAACAACAAAAATCATTCAAAAATTCCAAAAATTCACCGGAACGTAACTATCTGTACAAACTTGGTAGAAACCCAACCAAGGTACATTGCCACCAAGTTTGAAGTCAATCTGCAGAGTGGTTTTGGAGAAAAGGTTGAACATGTGAATTAGTATTAGAATGCCCATTGACATGCATGGTATAACTATCACTGGAGGGTGATTTTTTGAACAAACGTAGTAAGGACCCACCCAAGTTTGAAGTGAATCTGGCCGACTGTTTTGGAGAAGAAGTCTAAAAAAGTGAACTGTGGACGACGGACGTCTCTAGTATGATACACTTATGTAGACAAACATGACACACATTCATAAATATCAAACCCAACAATGACAGCAAAGAGATTCCAGTGTCACCAAAGCATCAACATTCATCTTCCAATACCTCTTCCAAGAACCTGGAAAGTAGGAGGTGCGCAGAGAATGGTTAAATAGGTTGGTGAGGGAAGGACTGATACCGGGAGCAGATTCTTCAAAATCGTGTTTCTGATGCCTTCAGGGCCAGCAGCGGAGCTTGTCCTCAATGATTGTAAAAAAATTTTTCACCATTATCTCATTAACTTGAAAAGAGTTTAGACAAGCCTCAGTTCGGTAGAAGAACTCAAGCAATGGCATAGGATTATCTTCATCAGATAATTTACGTTGGTTGGCAAAATACTTATTGAAAATTTCACATTTTTCCACATTACTAGAAATAACTGTATCATTTTCAAGAAAGGGAGGTATCGATTGGTGAAGCTTGGAGACAAGTAGACTTTTACTAAGGTTCCACCATTTTGGGGGTTAATATCTTTTTGAGTAGAGTTCAGTGTGAATTTTGGAAAAATTTGATTTCACTGAACAATGTAGGACATTGACAGCTATGTTAAGTTTGTGCTTGTAAAAGTGAAAGTTATTCCACATTAAGAGTTTCAGAGAGCGTGAAGGGACGCATTTTACCGCTGTGTCACATGACACGTTTCAATGGGCGATCCATTTGTCTGAGTAACTTTTTCATCTTGCATGTGATCCATGGCTCATCTTTTGGTCTGAAGAGAATATCATCAGGAAGGATAAGTAAAACACCATGTCATCAATGTCATCAAAAGTTTCAAAACCTGTGTCCAAAAGGGGCATTTTGGGCAGCATTACATAAATTTTCAAAATCGGCTTTCTTGTAATCCCAGATTTTATGTTTCAAGGGGCGGACTATGGGATGAGAAGTAGAGAGTGCACAAAATACAGCTGAGTTGTCAGACGTTGAGATCAGAGGCAAAATTCCACAATTGAAGATGTAACCGGGTGAATCGGTAATAATTAAATCGAGAAGACTCTCTGTCAAATCATTCATACGAGTGGGACCCGATATTAAAGTTTTTAGATCCTATGTTAAGGATACAGTTTTAAGATTTTAGATTTCCAAATATTGCCATGCACATTGTTCCTATGTGATGCCTGTACTTTCAGTATCTTCATCCAAATATTCATAATCTTGCCATAAGGCCATATTATATGTACCACACATAGTAATAATTTCCTTCTTAAAATGGAAGTAAAAGTTACCATGTATTTGATACTGATCACATTATGTATTGAACTCGAAAAACTCAAACCATTGAAATTCACAGGCTTAAAATAATTGTGGTCAAGGTCATATATATGTCTAGAATCAATTGCTGCAGAATCATACTAGTTTTTACAAGTTTTTAAAGAGCTGCTATCAATGCAACTTTTACATATGACAATTTTAGTTACGAGAGAGCCTTCCCAGTATATTTTTATGGATTATTTTCTTAAAGTTTGGATTACTTTTTAACAATGTTTGGATTTTAGCCACAAAATGCCTTTTGTGATTTTGGACAGCATCGGTGCTTTCAAGCAATCACTACCAGCAGGATGAGGAGTTTTCGACAAGTGGTCTTGCCCGCATTGTTCCTAATCGATACATTGTTCCTGGTCTACCTGACAGGACATGAATACCCCTGCCGATTGACGATTTCAATGTAGGCGTACGATTAACGCTGGTTACAACTGAATAGCTAATTTCTGTTCCAACACCTACAGACAGCAAATTCGGATTTTTGCCCACTGTATCAAGAAGAAAAAACTGGGATATGGTCGTTAATTGGGTTTAGACCTGGAGCCCCTGTTGACTTCATTTTTGTTGACCTGTGCGCGATTTTTTTTTTTAGGTGACCTCATGTTCACCTCGGCCAACTGGAATCCTTCATTTCCTTTTAATGATCCCAATGCGACAGATCACTGGTAATCCCTTTTGGCCGCTATGGTAGCAGTCAACTTCAGCTCCCTTAATGGGCGTAACAATGATCATCCGCATGGTCAGGATGCTGACCTTGAATCCGTTCCCTTACTATCGAAGTATCATAACAACTTGGAGGATCTTAATGGAGTACGACCACAACATTATATGCCATTTGTGAACTTTATATTACTTGGTAGTCAGGGAGCTCACATCTACCACGGAAACTGAGCATATGTTTACAAAGATATAAAGCCCTTCCTAGAGATTTCAGCATATGTCATCTAAATATCCAAGTCATTCTACTACAAAACTTAATGAACTGAAAACTAGACTGACACAGAAACCTTGTGATATCCTGGACGTCACTGAATATCATCTAAATTTCACATAGGATGACAATGAACCTACATTCCCGGGTTATTCATTCATGCGCAGGGATCGAGACAGTAAAGGAGGTGGTGTACTTCTATATGTACCCGCTCGTGATCCCTGTAGCAGACGGCATGATCTAGAACATAATGACATCGAGGGGATAATGCCCCAGATAAACATTTCTGAATCAAAGCCACCGTTAATTGGTGATATATATACCATCCTCCCGAAGTTTGCTGCTTTCAGACCCGGCCGTTCCGTGGTCACAAAACATAATATTCATACCTGTCTGGGTTAAAGCACCAACATTCATGTGAAACTACACTACCTCATATGCGCGACAAATGGATACTGGTAAATTCACTGGTTAATTACACGTTGATATACGAAAGCCATTTGACACTGTCGACCATGTCATTCTTATTACATAAACTGACAGCATATGATATCAAAGGCTAGAATATGATTTCAGGACTATATCAATAACAAAGCAAGCTACATGCTGGCAGGAAGAATTATCAGACTTTGGTTTGGTTACCACTGGGGTACCCCCATGACTCTATACTGTGTCCTCTGCTTTTTTATTGTATATAAATGATTTGCCAAAATGTTTGAAACACTCTCAGATTTATATGTATGTGGACAACAGCACTCAGGAGGTCTCTCTATTGGAGTAGCAGAAAACAAACTGTCAAAAGATTTTCGATGTGTGGGTTCATGGATGGTCAAAAACAAGATGACTTTGCATGTTGAAAAAACTAGATCTCAACTTATTGGCACCACCAAGAAAGTTAATGTTAATGCCAAGCTGAATGTTCAATATAGGGACATCTATCTAGCTAGCTAGCTAGCTATCTGTCCACCCGTCCATCCGTCCATCCATCTATCAATCTATCTATCTGTACTAACATAACATCAAATTGTAGAATCATAATGAAAAGTGAAGTACGCTTAAAGAAAGCAGTTTGAAGACTGACATGTCTTATAAACATACATTCCCTGAAACAATTGTGAAATTGATGTGTATGAAATATATGCAAATGTTAGCAAAAAAACACACACAATAGAGCCAGACAATTGTCAGTACCAAAATACGCTCTTCTGGAAACCTGAGAGAGAGAGAGAGAGAGAGAGAGAGAGAGAGAGAGAGAGAGAGAGAGAGAGAGAGAGAGAGAGAGAGAGAGAGAGAGAGAGAGAGAGAGAGAGAGAGAGAGAGAGAGAGAGAGAGAGAGAGAGAGAGAGAGAGAGAGAGAGAGAGAGAGAGAGAGAGAGAGAGAGAGAGAGAGAGAGAGAGAGAGAGAGAGAGAGAGAGAGAGCGTGTATGTCACAGTTGAGATTGTAAATGCTCCAGGTTTTGGCAGCCTTCACCTGCAGACCATGATTAAGGTAATCTTGTATATTTTAGTGTGTCTTGCTTTGATTGACGTGATCAGGAGCAGAACTTTTATACGCAGCATATATATATATATAAATTTCTCGCCAAGTCTTTCATTTGTTCCTGTCGCTAGGTAACGGAAACAATCTGCTATGATACGGACGCTTTGATGAATACACCACGTACATAATTTATATAATAAATCAAAGGGGTCATGACGAAACCTGATATCCCACTTTTTACTACAAATGCGTTCTGAGGACCATGTAAGTCGTCAAGACAACGACCATATTTTGAGAAAATCTTGAAACTCAAGTCTTACATAAAGTGGCAAATAATGTCATGTAACGTAACTCATAAATCAAATCATTTCAAAATTTGCATGATAAAAGCTCGTATCTCATTCAGATCCCAGGCATGTGTGGGAAGATCATGTATCCCTCATATCCTTTTAGGATATATAATGTAACATCCGATTTATTTCAGTTAAGGACAGCTAAGACACCAAATATAAATTTCCACTTTAATCAATCCTAGCTCAAAATGCATTTGAAATACGATAACAAATCATATATGTGTGTAATGGTCATACTCCAAAAAATGTATATGTATTTGCTGATAGACATAAATCACTTTTTGGAAGACTTATTAAACAGGGGTTTTCCAAAATAAGATTAAAAAAGGTTTTTCTTAACTTTAAAGATAAATATCAATATGTTCTACAGAAATATCATGTTGATTTATATGAACATATTAATAAGGTATTTTCTGAGTGTGAGTAAAACACATAGAAATATGTTTATGTATTTTAATGTTGTAGCTGAGATTGTTTTACCATGAGCTTGATCGAACTTTCAATACTGGAACATAAAATTTATTATAATTACAACAAATATAAAATGAAATAAGGACCATTGAAGTTCTCAGGCATCATGTTGAACAATACAGGCCTTTTATTTCTCATCCTTTTGAATATAGTGACAAAATGTAAGGAATACTTACTCAGCTGATGTGAGTAATATTTTTGTAGCGAATTTTAGGCCTATTGTGCTGTTTTTTCTAGTGAGAATGGAACATGAAAGAACTTAACCATGTTTCATAATAAATATAATATTAGTATCAAATTTAGTTATCCTGTGTTCACGTGGAAACTTTTTTTGGTGTTTAAATTCAAATTTTGACATGTTACGCAATTCTAATGTAAATATAGTAGTCTGACTTAAAATTCTTATAATGTTCCAGATTCATAAATATCTCAAAAACGATGTAGGCCTACTTTACTCTTTTACTTTAAACTTAGCTGACTGACAAGTCGGGAGAACTAAAAGGTGATAGGCCTAACAAGTCTCTTTTTATTTTTGGCAGAAGAAATAAAATTTATGTTTTGGGTGGTTAGGCCTATACATTTTGGAAAAGGAACTAGTGTCTGCAGTTAATGATGAATATTTCTAAGGTTGAGAGGATTGGTTTAAAACCACCAGTTGCCTTTTATGGGTGACTGCCTGTCTCAAGTCAGGAATTAAATTTGTTTCTTCACATTGATATTGGAAAAGAAATGTTGATGCTTTGGCAAGTCTGAAATCTCTTTGCCGTCATTGTTGGGTTTGGAATTAATGAATATGGATCGTGTTTCTGTACTATTAACTGTCCTGTCATTGTTTGGATGATGTCTGTGAACTATGGTCAGGTAATTACCTTTTATAACTGTACATTAACATTAAGGGCTAAATTTGTTTTAGGCCTACTTTAAATGAATGAGAGTGTTTTCCAAAGTGGGAGGATTGGGATCCCGTAAAACTGGTTTAACCCACTGCCAATATGTTGGTAACCTGTTCCAAGTCAGGTAGAAGATACTCTCATTCGTTTTAATCTCATTACTGTTGGTCATGGATCCTTCTGACGACGAACACTAGCATGTCTTACTATTTCGTAAATGATCCTGAATCTGACAAGGTTAAACTGGTATTTGGTTTGGTCTCATCACTATCATTGAAAACTGTTATCCACTTCTCTTTTCATGGAACCCTTATATATTTGGTAACAATTTGAACATTCAGGCATTTTCTGCACATATTGCAGTGCAGTAAGTGTTCCAAGTGTAGTGAAACTGATGTTGTTTTTTATAATTGTCTGATGAATATAGTTTGTTATTATGAAGGTCATGTCAGGTTGGCTCAAAGTATTTAATGTACTCTTTCTCTGTCTCTCTTTTGTATAAATAATTAACATCTAAATCAACTGACTGACAAGTTGAACTACGTCTTATTATAAATGAAAAAATTTAAAACTGTTACAGGAAAACAGTTATACTTACAGTTACCTTTAGGAACATTTCAATCTTGAACATTTAAATGTCCTTTCAAAAATACTTCTGGAAACCAACTTGAAATGTGACTGCTATCCTTACAAATTTTGACTATTGTAATGCATTTTTGACTACGTTTTAATGATTTGAGGCCTAATGTCACTTGCTTCTGGCTGATGTTTAACATTTGAACCAATGTACTTACTATATTTGGAAATTCAAACACTTTTCTTTTTGAAATACTCTTAGTTTATCTCCTTTAAAACAACATCATATCTTTAACTACATGCCTAAAACACATCGAATTATATAATCATGTTGTTTAGATTCTTATTATGGTCATTTTAGGCCTAGAGGGCTTTTCTGATGGATTGATGTTGGTGTTGGTGTCAGTGTGTGGACTTATATGGATGATGATCATTGTTGAGATGGTGGTTGCAAGTAGTACCTTTTTAAATACTGAATTTTATAGACATTTTCAACAAGTTAAGAACCTCCGCTTACAAATTCTTTGATATGATGCAAATATTGGTCCCTTTTCATAAATTGTATGGTCCTGTATGTGCATGAATGATACAACTGTTCAAGCCAATTTACTGAAATAGGCCTACAATTTCAAACAAAACTTTTTGCATTCTGTCATGTGAAAACTAGATAAGTTTTTTTTTTCCCCCCCTATGGACCTTTGCACTTACGTTTTGGTCTCTTTTGGGTAAATACGAACTATATATGTTTCAGCTATACATACCAAGGAACATTGCCTTTGGTCGGAATTGACTTGGATTTGTTTCATTAGGACTACGGTTTGGATATGGTAATCACACTGTCTAATGTGATGTTAATTGTTGAATAAACAATTGAAAATTGACTGCAAAGCATCCACCCCATAGATATCGATATGTCATTAATTTTGTGTGACAAAATTATAATTACACTCGCATCTAACTCTCGACGTATTGGCAACAAAAAAACGACCCTGCGACTTTTAATGTTTGGTTTAGTTTTTCTGTTATCCATCCTCAAAGTTTGACACTTCAATTTTCTCTTTAATTTCCAAGATTTTCTTTATCTTCATTTCATAGAAAATGAATGAAACAAAATTTTGAAAATCGCTGAATCGTTTTTGCAGTTCAGACATTACAGAATCAAAAATTCAATTTTGCTCAGCCGTTTTCTTGGAATAACCCTTCTTAGGTGGTACTCTCGTCCTATTATCTTTTCTGACAAAACGAGGTTCAAAGTCCTTTGATGTTGATCATTTTCCTCTGAAGCATGTGTTTTTTTGTACTTTAATTCCCTTATCCTTGGGTTTCGAGAAATATATTATAATGTACGTGGGTATTGTTGATTAAAGTGCCAGGTTTTTTTTTCGAAGCCTGTCTTTGGTGTGCAAGACCGCTGGGGTAATCCATCGCGGCACGGCCTTTGAAGGGACATCGTCTGGTGCATTACCCCTCCTCCTGAACATTTAAAGTCTTCCTTCATGAGAACGCAAACAAGCAAGATAACTATAAAGTAAACCACTAAGGGTATGATATGTTAGCATGTTTGCATCTTTTCGCTGCGCACAAACGTAATTTCGGCATGCCGCCTAATTTTGCGGTGCCGCCGTGACACCACTCTCCTTTTGCCATGGGCCGTTGCTACCTGTAGCCACGTGACAGTGTGTTAAGTATGATCGACGGGTGGCATTGTTCCGCTTGTCGGCTGAAAACCAAAAGAATGACACATGAACGTGCAGATGTCCAGATGCTTGTGTGGGTTTTTTTTGCGTTTTTCTCATATTTCTAATTGACATTCATCTTGTAAAAACCGCTAAAATCTCAAAAAGGCCCATGCATAGGTTTTTGGTGTCTTACCTGTCCTTAAATTGAAGCTGGCCATAAGTGAATATTTCTGAAACAAGGACATATATATATATATATATATATATATATATATATATATATATATATATATATATATATATATATATATATATATATATATATAGACGCTATACATCTTGCGTAATTTAATGTTTACAACTATTTCAGTTGAATACTTTTCGGCTTTCATGCATTAATTGCATGTGGACAGAAACAGGTTCTCGTGCAACCTCGGTACATTATGATAGTGTAACGACCGAGCCCAGCTAAGATTGATTTGCACATGAATTGTAGACAGTCACTCTACTTTCAGAACCAAGACCAAATGGGGTGGGGGAAGTGAGATATAAACACACAACCATCCAACTTTAATTCTCCCCTGTCTCACACCCAATGATGGAGTTCCACTTAATTCCGGTTTCACCAATGCATAGTATGCGTCTCAAGTTCACGAACACAGGGTCAGGGTCAAAGAGGATGTGTGGCTCTTAATGAGTAGCTTAAATCCTCCCCTCTAATTCTCACAGCACAAAGTCAATTGGTATAAATATAAAGCTCTACTTGCACAAAATTTAACATATTTCACATATTACATAATTAATTGCAGCAGTCAATAATATCTTTATTCTCATATATGCGTCTATAATAGTACACTTAACAAATTGTAATGTTCTTCAATGTTGACCCTGTGGAAACCCTGCTGGAACCCCAATTGGCACCTGTTTCACAGTACATCAACAGGTTGCAATGTTAGCAATGTAGACCCAGTGGAAACCCTGCAGGTACCCTAATTGGCGTCTATTACACTGTACCTCAATAGCTTGCAATGTTAGCAATGTAGACCCTGTGGAAACCCTGCTGCTACCCCAATTCGCATCTCTAACACTGTACATCAACAGCTTGCTATATTAGCAATGTAGACCCTGTGGAAACCCTGCTGGTACCCCAATTGTCGTCTATCCCATTGTACATCTATGGCTTGCAATGCTATTCAATGCAGACCCAGTGGAAACCCCATTGGTATTGCAATATGCGTCTACTCCAATGCACGTCTATGGCTTGCAATGCTATTCAATACAGATCCCGTGGACACCCCATTGGTACCCCAATAGGCTTCTATTCCTATGTACCTCTATGGCTTGCAATGCTATTCAATGCAGACACTGTGGAAACCCCATTGGTACCCAGACTGGCATCTATAACACTGTACGTCAACAGCTTGCTATGTTAGCAATGTGGACCCTGTGGAAATCCTGCTGGTACCCCAATTGGCGTCTTTTTCAATGTACGTCTATAGCTTGCAATGCTATTCAATGCAGACCCCCTGGAAACCCCATAGGTACCCCAATTGGCGTCTTTTTCAATGTACGTCTATGGCTTGCAATGCTATTCAATGCAGACTCCGTTGAAACCCCATTGGTACCCCAATAGGCTTCTATTCCAATGTACATCTATGGCTTGCAATGCTATTCAATGCAAACCCCGTGGAAGCCCCATTGGTACCCTAATAATAATAGGCATCAACTCCAATGTGCCTCTATGGCTTGCAATGCTATTCAATGCAAACCCCCTGGACACACCTTTGGTACCCTAATAGACTTTATTCCAATGTACATCGGTGGCTTGCAATGCAGACACCGTGGAAACCGCATTGGTACCACAATAGGCTTTTATTCCAATGTACATCTATGGCTTGCAATGCTATTCAATGCAGACCCCGTGGAATAATAATAGGCGCCTACTCCAATGTACCTCTATGGCTTGCAATGCTATTCAATGCAGACCCTGCGGAAACCCCATTGGTACCCCAATAGGCTTCCATTCCAATCTACATCTATGGCTTGCAATGCTTTTCAATGCATACCTCGCGGAAACCCCATTTGTACCCCAATAGGCTTATACTCCAATGTACATATATGTCTTGCAATGCTACTCAATGCAGACCCCATGGAAACCCATTGGTACCCCAATAGGCTTCAGCTGTCTGCACACATGTATTGGGTTTTGCTTCATCTCCAAGGTTGCTCCATATAGGATTGCTATTATGTTATGTCAAGGACCAGTGTTGCAAAAGTGGACAATGGGTGCTGTGCACTTGTCTATTTATACAATTTGGTCATGTGCCATGTACCTGCATCACTGATGATACCCCGAGAAAACCCCATTGGAAAAATGGATCTCAATGAATGGCTCATCTGATTTCTAAAATGTCAGTTTAACTTCACCTATGTTGCCAAAACTAATGTGGATTGATCTTGGAATCACAATCTATTATCCAGGTAGTTAAAAAGAGGAATAGTTAAAACATTTTCATGTTTTGGAATGGTGAACAGGTCCGTACATTGTCAAATGTGTCATCACTCTACTGGCAATGGCCATCAATTTTAGGCCTAACAAAATAGTGGTGTGTAAGTGCCCAGCATTGCCTTTGTTTTTCACCAATGTTTCTAAGTTTTATACCACCAGAAAGCTATGAATCTCCTCTTTACGTCATATATGTGGATTAATATGAATAACTGTGATATTCGTGAGAGATCGTCTTGTTCATTGGATGTATGGATTAACATGTGCAGTCAGGGGACACCAACTTTAGGCCCGATAAACAGTGATGCGTGATCACACAGCATTATCTCTATTTTTTAACATTGCCTTTGGTCGGAATTGACCTGGATTTGTTTCATTAGGACTACGGTTTGGATATGGTAATGACACTGTCTAATTTCATCAATATTTAGGAGGTTTATATGTGCAGACAGCTGTGAATCTCTTCTTTTACGACATGTGGTGGAATAAAGATAAGTTTCTGCTATATTTAAACAAGACCGGCTCATTCACATCCGTGTTTGGAAGAAAATCCCAGTTTTGACAATGGCTCCCCCAGTCCTGGTTCTTGTCATGGTTTGATCCAACTGCTGTGAAATTTACTTAATTATTTGCAATATCATCTCACAAGCAAATTAACAACAGATAACTCCAACCATCAAACATAACAACATGGTATTTTAAGTACCTTTCTTGTCACAAGGCTTCAAAAATGTTCAAACAGGTATTGAAGTGGGAGTGGTATCAATCTCTGCTGTAGTTTGCCATTCACTCACCAGGGGCACCCTTGCACAGCCCATTCATTCCACATTCACTTCAACACCACACAATGGACAATAGGCCTGTCAATCTTATAGTATTATAATATTAAAAAATAAAAACTGGTAATGGGCTGGACCTCACATTTATCCCCCTGGCCTTGAATTTCATGTCCTCACGAATCAAGGCAAAATTCTCACTCATTCTTTCAGGTCATGAGCATTGATGACAGTTCAGAAGTTCTTCAGTGTCCTTCACTTATTCCTATATCTCTCCTTCTCCAATCGCTGTGTCTTTTGAAGCCCAGCCATGAATTGACAATACCCACCCTTGTCTGGGGATGTTACTTGTATCCTTGGCCTTTTATCTCCTCTCTCCTTATTTGGTGTTTTTGTGTGTCCTCTGACTGCCTCTGCAGGTCAATCATGCTTTAGCTTTGCTGCCTTGTCACCTGGAAGGCTTCCCCCAACAGCCTCCTCACCAATTTGGGGCTGAGGCTGTATCACAGTCACTAGTGGTTCGGGTTGATTCAAGTTCAGGATTCTTCTCACCACTTGTATGACCTGACCACCATGCTGTTCCTATTCAATGAGACCTGCAAACCTGCTGTTGAAAGCCTTGAATGTTTGTGCTTGCAGTTTAAGTTGATTCGATAAACCTTTCTGGCTCTCTTCCATCTGCCTTATGAGTGTCCGCACAAAGTTTGATTGGGATACCAATGCTGCACTAACCGCATTTGTCGCCAGAGTCAGTTTGTCAATGGCTTGCCATTGTTGGCTAAGTTCGGAAGTCATTGTGACCATGGTGTTATTCAATCTGGCAAGGGTATTTGCCATCTGAGGTTTTGAGGTTGCCTCAGTCCCTTGCCGAGCGGTCAGTTGTTTCAGCTCGCTGACTGTTTGGTCCATGTTCAAACTGATCTCAAGGAACAGGCCGGAAATATTGGTCAAATCTTGGCCCACAGGCAAGGGCTGTACCTTGGATGTCATAACGACTGCACTGCTCAATGCCGGGGCAGTCTGTACCACAGTCCTATTGATGAGATTAATTACCACTGGACTTAGTGTTGTCTCTTCTGGTTTTTGAAACTCCTGCTCCCTTACTGTCTACTCCTTCACTATTTTATGGCTGCATCTACTGGTTTTAGATCCTCTGGTCTAACCTTGACAGTCTCTCCTTGAACTTCACTGCCAGAATCAAAAAAGGGTCAGGATCTTCTGGGTGAAGCTGCAGCATTGTCTGTGGTAGCTGCTCTGAAGCTGCTGCTTCCTCCATTGTTCCAGTCACTGATGGCAGACTCATTCCTTGCAATGCAGCACCCTCTAGTGTCTTTACCCCTGGTGGATGACTCTCCTCTCCCTGCTATATCATCTCTGATTGCATCTTCTACTGCGTTTTCTTGTGCCATCTAGGTCACTATGATCCTTGCTGCTTGGTCAGCTCTTCTTCTGAGGGTCTCTGCTTCTCCAACCTCTGTCTTTTCCATCTATTTCTCCATCTCTGTCTTTCTCTCTAGCCTTTCTGATCTCCAACAGGTGGCACATCTGTGTAAATAGTACACTTTCATAGTTCCTTCCTTGGTCAGTGTGAAGATCATATAGACAGGCAAATCAGCCAATCACATCATTTATGATTCTGTCAGTGCAGGTCTCTGGTGTAAAGTCAGTAACAGGAAACACTTCCACCCATTTACTTAAGTGATCTGTCACCATCAAGATATATTTGTTCCCTCTTGCTGTCTCAGGCAGTGGTCCCAGTATGTCTGAAGAGAGTCTGTCCATAGGCACCCCAACTGGCATTCTGCCCAGTGGTCAAAGGTTGCTGCTTCTTTGTGACCTGGGTAAAGAGTTGCACCACCTTTGCAAAGTCTTTTAAAAACCTCCTTTAGTAGTTTCCTAATCCCAGAAAAGCTCTTACCTCTGTAACACTCTTTGGTACAGGCCATGTCACTATCTTCTGAACATTATATGGGTTGAGTAGAACTCCATCCTTGGAAATTACATGTACCAGAAAGGTAACCTCAGTTTGCAAAAAATGACACTTCCAAACTGGACTTCAACTTTTATCCTGCTTTCTGAATGCTGCTGAGCACTTCTTCCAATCTTGCAACATGTTCCTCAAAGTCTTTTCCACAAACAATCACATCTTCAAGGTAAATGAGACAAGTCTGCCATTGTGGACCACTTTAAGCCAGCTCCATAAGTCTTTGGAAAGTGGCTGGAGAGTTGGAAAGGCTGAAGGGCATAGTTGTTTATTCATAGAGTCCACACTTGGTTACAAATGAAGTCTTTGGAATGTCTTCTTGCTTCACTGGAACTTGATTGTATGCTCTGGTAATATCCAGGGTACTATATAGTGTGGCACCTGCCAGTGCATCCAGACAATCTGTGTTTGGTCAAGGAAATGCATCCTTGCGGGTGACTTCATTGACCTTTCTGTAGTCCACACAGGTGTGAACAGACCCATCTTTTTTCCTGATTAGCACTATAGGGCTCACCCAAGGAGAGTTTGAAGGCCTTACAGAACCCTATTTTATTAGTTTCTGGACATCATCTCTATCCTTTCCAGCAAAAGCTAAAGGAACCCTTTGGGGAGTTTGTTTAATAGGTCTGGCACTGCCTGTATCTATTTCATGTTCCGCCAAGTGGGTAAGTCCTAAATCAAACTCACTTACCAAGAAGCAATCTTTGAAGTTGTTCAATAATGCTTCTATTCTGCCGGCCTCAACTTCAGTCCTTCCCTCCACTGCATCTTCATACAACTGCATGAGATGATCTGGAACTGACATCAGTGACCTTGACTCCCCAGGCAATTCCACTCCAAATTGACCTCTGTCCACTCTAGTTATGTTTCTAATTGTTTCCTTTCTCTGGTCCAATGTGATCGTCCTAATACCATTAAAATTTCTAACCTCCCCATCATTTTCCTCTTGAACCACTGTTGCCACTTCAGGCTCCACGGCAATTGCACATCCTAGTACTGTATCTTGCCTCACAAATACTTTCTGTAGAGATGGATTCATCACCCTGACTTTTACCATCATGTTATTTGCCACATCAACAAGACTTGGTGCAAGAACCTGGAATATCTTTCACTTGAACTTGGTGCTGCTTCTATAAGAAGGACATCTCATGGGTAGTCTTTGCCTGCCAGATCCACATAAACATCTAACACAGCCTCACACATTGCTGGGATAATGTAATTGCCTGCGGCACAAGCCCTACGTGTTCTCTGTGGGAACCCAACTCTCTCTATTGGCACAGAGATGCCTCTCCAAATCATCCGTCCTTCACTCAGAAGCATATCAGCTGGCCACTCCTCATCCATCAGGAGTATATCGGCCCCAAGTAGTATCTCATCTGAAATCTCTGCAATATTGACCAATTTGTAAATTTTGACATCTCCAAGATACAAGTTCAACCAGGCTTGGCCCTTATGAGAGATTGGCCTGCCATCTGCATTCACCAAAGCCTTTGCTGATGGGGTTTTCCTAAGTTCGGTTCGTCTATCAATAGATATCTTCTCAAATGTTTCTGAAGAAACAATTGTAGATGTGGTGCCTGTATCAATGGTAAAGCTGACTTCCACATCCTCCACCTTTCCTTTGATATAAGCTCCCACATGTTCTGGAACTTTCCTCCTTAACATCTCACAATCACTGTACACTTCTTTGATTCTGTACTCTTCTTCTTTGATTCCTTCATCTCTTGTCTAATTTTCAATCTTCCCTTGATCTCCATATATTTTGGCTGACCCATAGCCATGGGACACAACAACTTTATCTAAGTCACCAGTTTCTCTCTCCTCATCAACTCCTTCTCTTACTTTATTCTTCATTTCTGTGTATTGGCCTTTATATATCTGGGTTGTCCCCTGGCCACGGGGTACAAACCCCACCTAGTTTTCTTGAAAACCTTCAGTGGAGGGGAGTGACATCATGGACGTCCTCTCTGCTGCTAGTTTCTCACCACTCCCTGTAGTACATGATATCATTGGTTGTGTTTCCAGACCTCTCATGGCACCCTGTGGACCAGTAACCTGCCATTGTCCCATCACAAGTGGATATCGGAGGTCTCTTATGAAATGATTCTCCCCACATGTAACACACTTAATAATGGCCAGTTGCACACGTTTTTGTTAACGTTTTGTTAACTCCTTGTCAGATAGGGCTGACCAGCGGTTGTGAAACGAAATGTTAACTTCACGTTCACAGCATGTTAACAAACAGGTTGTTGGTTTGCACAGGGTTTTGTCAAGTGTTCATTGCACAACAACTTGTTGAAGCCACACTCCCATCATTGTTGTTTGACTTTTTACCTCTTGACCCATGTTCCTGCCTATATTTAGCTATTGTTTTCAATTTTGTGACTTTGTTCATGTTGTCGGGGCAGTTTCTGGTACACTGTCAAGCACATGCAGCCTGTAGTGCAGGTGTGGTTGGGAGGACTGTGTAGATCACTGCAGGCAACATGAGCTCAAAAATTAATTTTACAACACTAGAAAAAGATGTTTTGCTTGAGCTGGTGGAGCAACACAAAAAAATAATGGAAAACAAGAAAAACGATGGCCGTATGATCGAAAAAAAAGAAGGAGTGGGAGACTGTAGCGTCACAGTATAACGCCAGGCATGGCATAAATAAAAGGTCTGTGGGCCAACTTAAAACACTATGGAGTAATCCCAAGTGAAAAGCTAAGGATGAGACAGCATCGAATAAAAAACAGAAACGGAAAACTGGAGGGGGTGAGATGGAAAGTGATGGCATAAGTGCAATATCACAGGTTGTCATGGAAATTGTGCCACAACAAATCAACAGTTTAACTAACCCTTACAACGGTGATGCAGAATATCATGGTGATGCAACAGAAGATAATCAGGTAGGCAGCAAGTAGGCTGTTTGTGTTCAGTGTTGTGTTATAACATAAAATTCATGGACCTGAGCAGCTACTGCATATAAAACACATGAGATATGTCATTCAATCTGCATTGGTTGCCCCCCCCCCCCCCCCAAAAAAAATGGTAATATCAAAATATCATATTTTCAAAGTTTCAATGTTCGGTTTGTGGAGGAAAGGGCTCACACATGTGTAGATTTAAGTACACACACACACACACACACACACACACACACACACACACCTATACGTACATGTGCATTGATACCTGCTATAAAAGCTACCTCGCAAGGGAATCCACATGTATTTAGACCACCCACCTATTGAAAGGCACTGGTGTGTCATTTCTTTCTAAAGGTTGTTCCAATTAAAGACCATGCGTGACCCCATTTGTCAGACAGTAAGGGTGGTTTTAATAGCAGGTAGCAGTATATATATTATCAAAGTACCATTATTACTAGAGTGTAAATTAATTACATATAGCAGCAAGCACAAAAAATAGAATGAATTGAGCTCAATGTTACTGAAGTAAACAAATATGTCCAGTATACATATGTATCAAATATCAAATGTAAGGAATCCTTCTGTTTCCCTCAGTTCAAATAAATATTATGCAACACCTGCTGTAGTCCGTCTAAATATCATAATGCATTCTGAGTTATTAAAGCTACATGCCTTATTTTTAATAATGTGAACTTAAAGTTTCTCATAATTTGTATGCAAGCAGGTTGTGGATCAGCTGACAAGGAACACTCCGAAGGCTCCAAAGGCCATCCTAGGGCTCCACCTGACCAGTCAGACCCTGGGACACCACCCGCCAGGCCAGGTACAGCAGCTACCACTAGTGCGGAGTCAACACACGATGGCAGGCCCAATGGTCCAAATAAGTCTGTAGCATCTGGATCAGGGAACAGTGAAGCTAGGGGATCATTGGTAACTGAAACCTGGGGAGTAAGGCACAAGCAGAGACCTGATATGGGTGCACAGGCTGAGGTGAAGTCCAGGATCCTTTCACTGGGTGAAACAGAACATGACAAGACAATAAAATTACTTGAGTTGAAAGAGACAATTGCCAAAACTGAGCATAAGAAACAGATGGATATCTTTAACAAACAGATGGATATCTTTAACGTACAGTATGATATTTGTTTGTTGAAAAAGGAAAAGTTAGAGAGAGAACTTGGCTATTCATGTGCCACACCTAGCAGTGTGCCCACTCCCCCCAGTGTGACCCCATGCTCAGCGCCATCTACTGGGCTGCAGAGCAGAGCAGTATCCAATCAGTCCTCATCTACCTGTTCTGCCATGCACACCACTACTGAAAAAATTTGGCAGCCATTTGGCTTGTGACTATTGTGATTCATCAAGTTATAAGAATATATAATAGTTTAGTACAACAGCAAATTACTAAACATGTTAAAGAGTGAAAACATATATGTTCATTTTGACACTATCTTATTAAGATTGTACATCTTTCTTAAAATGAATAAACATGTTGAGACATATGTATGTGTATACCTTTTTATTCTTCATTCAAACAGTGAAACCAGTCTGGCTCTTTGTGGCCTCCCACCTTGATTGGGGATTGCAGGTGACTGTACAGGTACTTGCAGCAAGTTAGGATCATCTCCATCCAGTTCTGGTAGCCTGTTCTGTCTGAAAATGTTGTGGAAAACCCCACAGGCAACAATGACTGCGAGAGTTGTCTCCAGCTTTAAATTAAGGGTGCGTTGTAGGCATAAAAACTTTCTTTTCCATGCCCCAAATAAAATTTTCACCTTAATCCTTGTTCTGCAATGAGCAATGTTGTATCTCCTCTCTGCCTGAGTAGCAGGGTTAAGAAAGGGAGTCATCAAGTAGTGGCGCAGAGGATAGCCATTGTTACCCAATAAGATGCCGTTCACCTCACCATTCTCAAATCTTGCACATATTTCGCTGAAGTCAAAGATACGGCTAACATGTGCACTTCCAGGCCAACGCATCACGAGATTTCGTATCAATAGATTTGAATCACTGATAGCTTGGACATTTATAAAAAAACTTTTCGATTTCGGAAAAGTTCGGCTTGGTCAGCCCCAGGTGACCTGATAGGCACATGTGTGCAATCAATTGCACCTATGATTCCTGGCAATCCTGCTTGGGCATGAAAAAGTTCTTGGATTCTGTTCCTCTCTCCAAGGTGGGGGAAATATATAAATTGGCCATATAGGCTGGCAAGTGCTTTGCTGCATCTAGATATGATTCTGCTCACTGAACTGATGTGAACACCAAAGAGATACCCATCATTTCGTAGGAGGGTACCATGAGCATAAAATCGCAGTGATACAAGCAACTGCAATACTGGGGGTATAGATGATGCCTTGTTCTGTTCATGTTCCAGTCTATCCTGCACCATATCCAGTATTTCAAGGACCACATCTTTGGGAAATCGAAACGCTTCAGTAAAATCACGATCATTGTACATTTCCAGTGGATTACTTCTATCACGGATGACTCTAGGTCTGGGTATCAGCCGCTCAGCTAGTTCAATCAAGTCCAGATGCTCCATAATAAATGCAGCCATGATTCTGTTTTGTTTCTTGCAAGGTGTTTCCCCTTGCCTTGTTTTAATTTTTCACTACCCTGAAGTAAAACTTGTCTCACAGCCTATAATTAGTAATACGTAACAAAGTGACCAAGAAAACAGGTTCTATTTGGTGCACAGTACAAGATACACAATGGTCAAGGTCAAGATGAACAGGTTCAAAAGGGTTCAAGCAGAGGGTAGTGCAGTAGTTACAGGCCAGGATTGTATATTACCATGAATGCCCCTTGTTGATGATAATTTCAAGATTCTTCAGTTAAAAGTTCAGATTCAGATTCAGGACAATTTATCTCATGTATGTAACATGCATATGATAGTCATGGTACATGCATACATGATTAAATTGGAAATTAATATTATTATACCTAAATGAAGTCCGGATGACCCCAAGTAAGGCTTCAAATCTCCAATCACCAGTCACCTGGATTACTTCACACCAAAGTGCATATCACCTGGCTATGTACAGAAGCATTTTTTTCTTTCTTTCTTTGCATTCTTTCTTTCTCTCTCTCTCACTCCCTCTCTCTTTCTTTCTTTCTTTCTTTCTTTCTTTCTTTCTTTCTTTCTTTCTTTCTTTTTTCTTTCTTTCTTTTTTATAAAAATAAATGGACCTGTATTTTCCAAAGTAAAGGCTAAAAGTACCAGTAGCTGTTTTCAGAGACCATTCCAAGGGCATATCAAACAGTGGCCTTTATAAACAGGTGGTATCTCATAAGAGGTAAAATAACATGGAAAATATAGCAGATGAGACCTGCCAAAAGTGGTCTCTCAATCCATGTGGTCTCTATTTTGGGTGCAAAGTGGTCTCTCTACACAGGGACCAATGTAAACATACTTTTACTATCACCCTCTACTCTTAACAAGATATTAACAGAGCCCCCTAGGCTCTGTCAGAATCCAGCCCTTTCTAACAAAATGTTGACAATAACAACAGGGTGTGCAAACCAGCTTCCAATTTAGCAACAGGTTAACTCCTTGTTCACCCAACAAGACGTTAACAAAGACGTGTGCAACTGGCCATTAATGTGGTCTGGTATCTGATTTGACCTCTCATTCCTTCTGTGGTAGTGTGGTCCTGTTGGCCGATTGACAGGGGAATAATTCTTCCTCTGGGGTGCACTAATGCGAGCGTTGCCATGGCATTTTTCTTCCAATTGGGCAATTTTGTCTTGCATATTGGTCTAACCCTTCACCATATCAGCCTGGCTCCTCAGCATATCCTCAATCATCTTCCTTATTTCAGCCAAGTCATTCCTATTCCCTTTAGGCAGAGTTGCAGGGTTCACCCTTGGAACTTCATCTCCATTGCCTTGGTCCTTGGCTGCAACTTTCTTCTGATTGTCCCCTTTCCCTGCCCCTTTAGGCCATCCAAGGGGTCCAGTTGCCCTCATACTTACCTCATTTTCCTCCCTAGGGGGCTCATGGTCGGAATCAAGGTCATGGTCAAATCCATCCTTAAATGCCCTAGCTGAACGTTTTGGCTTCCTTCCTGAGCTGTAATCACATGAGCTATTGCTTCTCCTCATTGCATAGAAGCTTGCAACCTCATAGACAGCCTGTTCTATGTCATAAGGCTCCTTCATATATTCTACCTGAAAGCAAGCTTGCTCATCATGCACACCATCAAGAAACCTACGCAGGAGGTCCTCTCTCCAAGTCCTGTCATCTCTACTCTTGTGGGCTTTGTCATATAGCCATTAGAGCTCAGCTGCATAATCCTCAACTTTTTCTTCGACTTTCTGGTCTCAGCTGCTATACTTGCCCTGAACAGTCTTGGCAGTTTCTATTCTGTGGAACCGATTAACTTTTTCCCTTTACCAGGCTCTTGAAGTCCCTGTGGGACTCACGTGATAATTGCCCAAAGAAGAATTCACCTGCCTGCCCTTGTAGCCTTGGTAGTAGTTCATCAAGTTTTTCATCTTGATTCCAGTGATGTCTTGCTGCCACATCCATGAACCTATTGAACCATACTTTCCAGGACTCTTTTTCTATGAATGGTGGTAGTCTGGAACTATGATTTCCTTGATAATTCCTATTTTCTGATCTATCACTTACTTCAAGGCCTTCATCATCATCACTATTATATTCATCATTTTCATCAGAGGAGCTGGTATCTTCATTTTGGTATCTCTTACGTCTATCTGTTCTTTTCCTATACTGATGCAGAAGATTGTCACCCATGACACTCAGGTTTCTATTATGTGCTTCTCTTGGTATCTCATCAATCCAATGTGTTGATTTAGGTGTATCTGGTGCAGTTCTTTTAGCATCAAGTCCATTGACTACTAAAATAACATTCTCCATGACACCTTGTAATACCTCAACACTCTTCACAATCTGGTTGGACAGGTTACTCATATTGACTCCTTCTTGTCCATCTGTGATCAGATTCTGCTGTTGAGAGGTGGAATAACATCCATGCTGACAATTCTTCCTGAGGTGTCTGTGAATGTCAGAAGCATCTCCTCCTCCCACCCCTTGTGGAACATCATGGTCTCCACTGAACCTAAGTGTAAGTGTTGGGTCTGGAACCATTGTTGACAGTATCCTTGCACTCTGGTTGCCAGATGCATGAGAAGGGGTGACACTGGTTCCATTCGCCATAAATCTGTTCAATGTTAACCCCACTCTGGCCAGTGGTGCAGGTGACCTAGCACCCAACATTCTCAGACATGGGCTTTGTTTGACCTCAGTCCTTGTGTCTGACATCTTTTGTCCATCTTTACCACCGTAAAAACTTGGACTTCTCAAATCCTGCACTTTCCTCTCCACTGAAAGGGCATTAACTGCTACAATGGAGGGACTCCACTCTACCTCAGCATCCCTCCTAGACTTGTTGGTCGTCTGAACTTCTGTCACCACTGCATTTATGTCAACTTTTGCATCTCTACTCCTTTTCCACATGTCTTTTGATCTCAAATTCATGTGACTCATCTTTGCTGATTTCTGAACCTTAGGTTCTGATCTCAGGATATGCTTATTCGCATATCCCACTGCCACCGATTTTTTGTAACGATCGAGCCCAGCTAGGACTGATTTGCAGATAAAATGAAGACAGTCACTCCACTTTCAGAACCAAGACCAAATGGGATGGGGGAAGTGAAATATAAACACAACCATCCAACTTCTCCCCTGTCTGATACCCAATGATGGGGTTCCACTCAGGTGTTGATGTTGAGCAACAAAGCAAATTAATCTTTATCATTCTGCTAATATACATATAACGCCCAACTCTTGAATCAGCATCAATACAATCCAAATCGTCTTCTGGATTTAAATCTGCAGCTTAATTCCAGTTTCACTTATGCATAGTATGCGTCTCGATTTCACCAAGGCAGGGTCAGGGTCAAGGAGGATGTTTGGCTCGTAAAGAGTAGTTTATATCTTCCCCTTTATTTCTCACAGCACAAAGTCAATTGGTTTAAATAGAAAACTCTACTACTTGCACATTTTTTTACATCTTTGACATATAAGATGAATAAATTGCAGCAGTCAATAATATCTCTTTTCTCTCTAAAACACCTACAATAGCACACCTATAAATTGTAATGCTCTTCAATGTCAACCCGGTGGAAACCCTGCTGGTACCCCAATTGGCATCTATTTCACGGAACGTCAACAGCTTGCTATATGAGCAATGTAAACCCTGTGGAAACCCTGCCAGTACCCCAACTGGCATCTATTCCACTGTACCTCAAGACCTTGCAATGTTAGCAATGAGGACCCTGTGGAAAACCCTGCTGGTACCTCAGTTGGTGTCTATAACACTGTAGGTCAATAGCTTGCTATGTTAGCAATGTAGACCCTGTGGAAACCCTGCTGGTACCCCAATTGGCGTCTATTACAATGTAACTCAATAGCTTGCTATGTCCAGCAATGTATACCCTGTGGAAACCCTGCTGGTAGCCCAAGTGGCGACATTGGCTTGCAATGCTATTCCATGCAGACCCCCTGGAAACCCCATTGGGACCCCAACAGGCGTTAATTCCAATATGCCTCTATGGCTTTCAATGCTTTTCAATGCAGACCTTGTGGAAACCCCATTAGTACCCCAATAGGCTTCTACTCCAATGTACTTCTATGGCTTGCAATGCTATTCAATGCAGACCCCGTGGAAACCAAATTGGTACCCTAATAGGCGTTCATTCCAATGTACTTCTATGGCTTGCAATGCTATTCAATGCAGACCCAGTGCAAACCACATTGGTACCTGAAGAGGCTTCTACTCCAATGTACGTCTATGGCGTACAATGCTAGTCATTGCAGACCCCGTGGAAACCCCATTTGCTTGCAATGGTAGTCAATGGGGACCCCGTGGAAACCCCATTGGTACCCCAATATGCTTCTATTGCACTGTACGTCTATATCTTGCAATGCTATTCAACGCAGAGCACCTGGTGACCCCATTGGTACCCCAATGGCCGTTTCTTCCAACTTACAACTATGGCTGGCAATGCTATTCAATGCAGACCCCGCGGAAACCCCATTGGTAACACAATTTGCATCTATTCCAATGTACGTCGGTGGCTTGCAATACTGCTCAATGCAGACCCCGTGGAAAGCCCATTGGTACCCCCGATATGATTCAATTTAAATGTACGTCTATGGCTTGCAGTCCTATTCAATGCAAACCCTGTGAAAACCACATTGGTGCCCCAATAGGCTTCTACTCCAATGTACATCTATGCCTTGCAAAGCTATTCCATGCAGACCCCATGGAAACCCAATCGGTATCCAAGTAGCCGTCTATTCCTATGTCCATCTATGGCTTACAATGTTATTCAATGCAGACCCGTGGAAACCTCAATGGTACCCCAATAGGCTTCTATCCCAGTGTACGTCTATAGCTTGCAATGCAATTCAATGCAAACCCTAGGGAAACCCCATTGGTACCCTAATAGGCATCTACTCCAATGTATGTCTATGCAATGCTATTCAATGCAGACCCAGTGGAAACCACATTGGGTACCCCAATACTACAATAAGCTTTTTTTCCGATTTATGTCTATGGTTTGCAATGTAATTAAATGCAGGCCCTGTGGAAACCCCATTGGTACCCCAATGTGGCAATATGCTTCTATTCCAATGTACGTCAATGGCTTGCAATGCTATTCAATGCAGACCCCGTGGAAACCCCATTGGTCCCCCCAATAGACTGTTCTTCCAAAGTACGTCTATGGCTTGCAATGCTATTCAATGCAGACCCCGTTGAAACCCCATTGGAACCCCAATAGGCTTCCGACGTTTGTACACGTGTATTGCCTATTGGGTTTTGCTTCGTCTAGGGTTGTTCCGTACAGCATTGCTACGGTGTTAGGTCAAGGATCAGTGTTGAAAAACTGGCCCCTGGGGTGCCATGCACTCGACTATTTATACAATTTGGCCACACGCCATGCACGTGCATCACTGATGATACCCCGAGAAAACCCCATTGGAAAAATGGATCTCCGTGAATAGCTCATCGGAAGTCCAAAATGTCAGTTTGACCTTACCAATGTTGCCGAAACTAATGTGGATTGATTTTGGGATCACAATCTATTATCCAGGTAATTTATAAGAGGAATAGTTGAAACATTATCATGTTTTAGATTGGTGAACAGGTCCGTACGTCGTCAAGCTGTGTCTTCACTATTACTAGTGGCATAGGCCGTCAATTCTAGGCCTAACAAAACAGTGGAGCGTAAGTGCCCAGCATTGCCTTTGTTTTTCATCATTATTTCTAAGGTTTATACCACCAGAAAGCTATGGATCTCCTCTTTTACGTCGTATATGTGAATTAATTATGAATTTCTGTGATATTCCTGAGAGATCGTCTTGTTCATCTGATGTATGAATTAACATGTGCAGTCAGGGGACACCAACTTTAGGCCTGATAAAGTGAGAGTGATAATCGTGATGCGTGATCGAACAGTATTATCTCTATTTTTCATCAATGTTTACGAGGTTTATATGTCCAGACAGCTGTGACTCTCTTCCTTTACGTCATGTGGCGGAATAAAGATAAGTTTCTGCAATATTTAAAGAAGATCGGCTCATTCACATCCATGTTTGGAAAAAAATCGCAGTATTCACAATGGCTTCCCGAGTGCTGAACCTTGTCGTGGTTTGATCCAAGTTCCAACTCCCGTCAAATTTACTTAGTTATTTGCAACATCGTCTCACAAGCAAATAAACAATAGATAACTCCAACCATCAACCATAAGTTCACAAGAACATGGTATTTTAAGTGCCTTTCTTGTCACAAAGCTGTAAAAATGTTCGAACAGGTATTGAAGTGGAAGTGCCGTCAATCTCTGCTAACACTAACACTAGTATTAGTAACAGTGCTGTAGACTACAGACTATCTGACCATGCCGGGGTAGTATGCCATTCACTCACCAAGGGCGCCCTTGCACAGCCCATTCATTCCACATTCACTTCAACACCACAGAATGGACAAGAGGCCTGTCAATCTTATTGTATCATAATATATATATATATATATATATATATATATATATACATATATATATATATATATATATATATATATATATATATATAACTTGTAATGGGCTGGACCTTACAATATATATATATATATATATATATATATATATATATATATATATATATATATATATATATATATATATATAACTTGTAATGGGCTGGACCTTACTATATATATATATATATATATATATATATATATATATATATATATATATATATAAATTATAATGTGGTCTCATGTTTGGATCGATTTTAGTACTATAATAGGCTTGTATAAATACCGTATCATAGGCCTTAAAACTACAGTGCAGCGATATGATGTATCGGTACTCTTCCGGTGGTATCGGCACTCTTGCGGCGGTATCGGTACTCTTCCGGTTTCATCGGTAATTGTGTTGATGAGGAGTAAAACTTTCTGCAAATGTCGTTCTTTATTTTGCTTTGTGTATTGAAAAGTACAAATTGACCCAAACAAGAAACATGAGATGAAAATTTTATAACATGCTTTTCAGACGATCAACTCGCACTCTGCGCATGCGCAGTAGGGGATAACGAAGAAAATCAACTTCCTCGTATATTTACTGAGTACTCTTCTGATTGTATAATTTACTGTTCTGTTATATCTTATATTCACATGTGTTTATGGTGAGAGCTCGCTATAATCTATATTATACTACTACTAAAGTCCATAAAGTCACAATGTTTCGGAGTAAAAAAATCATTAAAAATCACATGGATGAAATATGTGTATGGAAAATACATTTTGTAGTGTATATGTAAATGCCACACCTACAGATGATAGGTAATAATATGTCAGAACCACAGGTTTTCATCCTGTTATCATTTAAATTGAGTGATATTAGAAGAAATTCATGTGTGTGTGCAGCAGGGGATAGCAGCAATGAATGGAGCAGTTCTATTACCCAGGCCATGACCTTAGAATGCAGTAACCTGTTATTCTAACAAGGGAACATCTCTAAACTTACCAATTGAAAATGTTTCACTATGCGCTTGAATCGTCACTGCTGTTATCACTATTTTCTCCACTTGAACTGAAATCACTGCAACTGTAAGTGTCGCCATCTAGGTGTATTATGACCTGATCAATTTCTTCTCTCAGTCCTTCAGTTTTCCAGTGGTAATTTTCTATTTTTTTCTGTATGCTCAACAGCATTTGCCCAATCGTCTGTAGATACATTTGAAAAGGCAAGTGGTACAAGCTCTTTAACGTCATTGATTTTAAAAGTGGTATTTCTATCAGCAATAAAATGCTTCACCTTGGCCCATATGAGTTCAATGGCATTAAATTCACACTGACGCACAGGGGTACGGAGTACAACATGTCCATGTTGCTTGGCAAGAACATCTGTGACATATACTGGAGTAGGTTTGTTTCTTTTTATTAATTGATATAGTTCTGGTTTTGTAAATTTGGGCTCGTATGCAATACTCCTTGACTGGAGCCACTCTTGCATGACAGCCTTCCTATGGCTCATATTGGGAGATATACTGTCCTCTGTTCTCTTATTATGGTAGACTGCATTGTCTAGCACGGTAACACTGGGTACTTTCAAAGCAGGAATAAGTTTGGTTTCAAACCATTCCATAAAAGTTTTGGTATTCATTTCACTGTGGTAATCTGCAGCATCATGTTTCCCCACAAATACAAGGTCACAATTAGGAAGGAAACCTTCATCCTTATTTCCTGCATGCAGTATTATCAGTCGCTGTCCTTTACCAGAAGGTATAATTGGTAATTTTGTGACATCATTGAGAACACCATCTTCTTTGTCAGAAAACATACCACATTTATGAAGAACTGGCAGCCATGTGTAACCCCGACAATGATTTTGATTTACCCAGGTTTCATCTGTGTACACTACTGAGAAACCTTTATCGCTGTATTTTCTAATGTCTCTTAAAAATCTTGCGCGTGCAGTAGTGACATCTGCCCTTTCTGTAGCTATTTGTCTGTTGTCGGTTGTTTTGCGCCAGCAAAACCCAAGTTCCTTCAAGACAAACCGCAGATGCACAGTCGAAATACAAATATCCGGTTCCAAAGCTTTTTTTAATTTTGTAAGCGTTGGTAAGTCTCTCTCTTTGTAAAACTTAATACCATTTTGTCTGATTACTTCTTTATCAAACTATCTATTTTTTTCTTTCTCGTTCTTGAAACGGTCCCTGTGTTTTCAAATGTTGAGTTTACAACAATCCTTTTTACAGCTGTTCGTGAAACCTTAAGTGCCTGGGCTGTTTTCTCAAAAAGATTTCCTTCAGTAAGGCGCCTTCCCACACGCTGCTTTTGATTTTCTCTTTGAAAAAACTTGTATACCAGTATTATATCTTGTCTCTTGAGGACATCGTCGGACAATTCCCGCTCCTCCTGAACATTCAAAGTCTCCCTTCACGAGAACGCAAAATAAGCAAGACAACTATAAAATAACCCACTAGGGCTATAATATGTTAGCTTATTATATAGTTGGATCGTCGGCGCTTTGATGTTCCCCAGAAAATATCCACCGATACCCAGTGGAGCTACAGTAGGTCTACTGTATTAGCAACGCCCCTTCCCTGAATAAGTACCAGGGTACGTGAATAACTGAAGGGGCGTGGCTAATACACTGCGCTCACCTGCGATGGGGATCTGTAAGCGTCCACGTTCCAACTGAAAAAAGTAACAAAAATACAAGTTTCAAACAATTGCATTTTATACACAATCGATAAACAAAATACAATCTTCTGGCCGTAAATCCACCGTAGCTTCGGCAACATGTCAACACGAAAGGCTCGAAATGCCTAGAATTGTCAATCATATTAATTTTAACGAAAAAGAAAATCCAGTTGTAGCGAGTCTTTCCGGGTCAGGTCGTCAATGTCCTCATCCCAGAAAGCCATATTAGCGTTTTTAGGCCTTCTCTCCAAAACGTGGGAACGTAGGCTTCGCCACTCTCACACTCGATCAAGCCCTTTCCGCCAACTGGACAGCTGATGGGAATAAAATTTCACATGCTGCATGGAGAAATCTCGTTAGCCAATAGGATCACTGATTTCCATTCAACCAATCACATTACGAATAGTGTGATTGCCAGTATAAATATATAATAAATCAGTTACTTGATGGACACTCGCGCGTATCAGTGTATACACAGAGGGGGTGTGTGTGATGGATGTTAGACGCGCTCGCTCCTTTCCTCAGATCCATTGGAAACGCCCCTCTGTGTATACACTGATACATGCTCGTGACCATCAAGTAACTATCACATGTTAATTGCATCTTTTCCCTTCACACAAACATACTTCGGCATGCCGCCTGATTTCGCCGTACTGCCGTGATACCACTCATCTTTTGCCATGGGCCGCTGCTACCTGTAGCCACGTGACAGACTGTTAAATATGATTGACGGGTGGCCTTGTTCCGTTTGGCTGCTGAAACCAAAACAATGACGCATGCACGTTCGGATGTCCACATGCCTGTGTGGTTTTTGGCGTTTTTCTCATATTTCTACTTTAGCTAAAAGCTTGAAATTTGACAACTTATACAAAGGACATTCATCTGGTAAAAACCGTGAAAATCTCAAAATCGGCCATGCAAAGGTTTTTGGTGTCTTACCTGTCCTTAAAATCAAGAAAACATTAATTTCAAATTTCTACATAAAAACTCGTTTTCAGGCCAGACGCGCTGGCAAAAAAATAAAATAAAATAAATAACAAAAAAAAAAAAACAAAGAAAAAAAGAATGCCGGTGAGGATATATATATATATATATATATATATATATATATATATATATATATATATATATATATATATATATATATATATATATATATATGTATTATAAAAAGTTAAAATATATTTTTTTACGAAGCAGACATTTAAATGTTCCACTAATGCTATGTTAAGCCACATCAGTTACGTCCCATTTCCGACAAAATGTGCACCCGCGAGGTACATTTTCCTTTGTGGTGTGAGCGTTAACAAACTAAATAGATGATACACACTTCCTACAAAAATGAATATGCCTCTGTACAGATGCAAACGCCTATATCATGGTCCTGAGATTACATGTTTTCCTAAGAATTACAAATAGAATGCAATACGAGCTCATTATGCAACTGCATAAAATTTTTCACGATGTGAAAGTTTTAAGTGCATCGACAGTACAGTTCATGTCACGAATGGGCGATGGCATATGGTTTTTGACGGGCTTTAGCTAAAACACTCATTTACTGAGGTATAAATCGTTGGCATGAAAACTACTTAGAATTGTGTGTTTACAAACATAGGCCCCATGTAAAAATGAAATGCAAAAATAAAAACATGTTGGCCTATAATATAAATTAACACGAAAGCACCAGACTAATTCTGTTATAGAAGACATGTTATTCTTCATGAAAGGCCTATATGAGTGCTCGAAAAATACGGTTAAATTTCTTTATTTTTAAAAAAGTCGGTATTGGTGTCACAACTGTTGTTCTGACTTAATGAAACACCGTGATGGGCCTGTACGAGTGCTCGAAAAATACGGTTAAATTTCTTTATTTTTAAAAAAGTCGGTTTTGGTGTGACAACTGTTGTTCTGACTTAATGAAACACCGTCCAGGTCTACAAAGGTTCGATCTAAATAGTTTCACTGTTGTTTATGAAAGTGTATGCATGCATACATGTCAACTTAAACCTCGATTCGTACCATAAAATGGCAACTTAATTAATACAAGCACAGATTGGAGACATCGAGAGTAAGTAAGTAAGTAAGTAAGTAAGTAAGTTTTATTTCAGACTAAAACAAAGTCCATAGTAGACAGTACATAAAATACATAACATACATAGATATGCTCATGTAAAATATACACGTATCATCATAGTTGGTTTAAAAGCACATATGTAGATGAGGTTGGAAAATTATATCACAAGTCAGTACACCTAGTATAGGAGTTGACGCCAGCGTCTCTGAATCGTAGAGTCCAATAAGACATCTAAGCACAGTAGCTGCTTGATACTGAAGTTGTCATTTTTAAAACGTCTACGCTTAACACCATACACTAGCTTCCTTCGTAGCTCGCCAAAAGACAGCATGCGATTTGAGTCAAACATGCCGCTTGCAGAGCAGCAGTTGGAGAGTCCCATAAGCCAACGAAAGGCGTTGTTGTATAAGACAGTAAATTTACAGAGAGACTTGATAGTATGCTGGACACACAGCTGTGATGTATATAGAGAGGTGCAGTATGATTTGAAGAGAAGTGTTTTAACCTCATTGGAGCATGCATAATATTTACGTTTCATCATGTTTGCTCTGCAACATAGAGATCTGTACTGACGCTCAATATCTTTGTCATCAAAAAGCGAGGAGACAAGCACATGTCCTGAATATGTAAATCGTTCAACAACCTTCAAATTGTCGCCACACAGTTTTACAGTAGGCTGCATATTCATGTGGGTACCAGAGTAGAAAAGCATACATTCAGTCTTCCTGGTATTATAAATAATATCATGAGAGGCAGCAAAAGTTTCACATTTCTCCAAGAGTACTCTCAAACCCTTTACTGATGGACTCAGGATAACCATATTGTCTGCATAGCTAAGATTATTGACAAAAGTGCCACCAATATTGCATCCAACTCCGCTGCTGGCCAGTACATATTATTATTATTATTTTATTGAACCTCCGCGAACGGAGAAATAAAAGTACATTGAAAAGACTACATCGAGATGATAAAGACAGATAAAATACACCATGCAGAAAGTAAAATAAATACTGAAGTATGTAAAATGAGAGATACAAAACAGTCAAAGGGTACAAAACCAACATAGCTAATGCCATGCCACTGCAGGGGGGAACATTACCATAGTACATATAAATAAAATGACACAATAACACTCGGTAAAACATCGAAACTAGGCAAATAAAAAAAAATGAATCAATTATGTCATGTGGGTCCGCACAGAGGTTCGGCCGCTACCGCTGAACATAATTTAATTATTCTATATATACGTTAAAAAGGCGAGGGGAGATGATCCCACCCTGGCGCACGCCGTTAGACACATTAAAATAATATGATCTGTCTGCTCCCCAACTTACACAGAAAGTCTGAGTTTGAAACCATGTCATCAGGAGTCTGACAATATATGTTGGAACACCACGCTCAAGCAACTTTTTCAATAAGGTCCAATGATTAACACTGTCGAACGTTTTTCTGGCGTCAAGAAAACATGCAAACACTGGGGTCTTACGTGATTTATAGTAATATATTACTTCTTTTAGAACATAAATACACATGTCGGTAGCCTATCCCTTCTTAAACCCGAGTTGATAACATGATGTATGCAGGTATTGTTCACATCTGCTAAGCATAATGTTTACAAACACTTTAGAAACTACTGTAGCCAGAGCAATGGGTCTATAATTGTCGCGGTCGGTTACGTCTCCAGCTCTGTTCTTAATGAGTGGAACAAGTATCACTTTCGACAGATTCTCAGGTATGTGACCGTGTACCAACAATGAGCTAAATAGCACAGATAACAAAGTACGTAAGCAGTCACCTGCATGCTTCAATTTTTCAGCTACAAGGCCATCAGCCCCTGCAGATTTACCATTAGACAACTGGCCAATAATTTCATGTATTTCACAGGATGATACATGCATATCGTCATGGCATATCATACCTGTAAGGCGATCATGGACATGTGATTTATGTTTATCATTTTGAACAGAGTTAAGCAACCCACGAAAATAATCAGCCCACATATATGCACAATATCATTGCAACCCAATGCAATATGAGTCGGAGACTCGTATTGATTTGATTACGTGCATATTTTAGAATAAGCCGTGGACCAAATTACGGGTCCATGAATTAGCTCAGAGCAATGGTACGCGAGGCTGAAAGGGATAAACCTGCGGTCAACGATCTTAACACAGAAACATCACAACTGCGGAATACAAAATGCCAAACGGTCAGGCATTAACATTTAAATGGACTTAACTTAATATATACAGGCAAAACATCAAATTAATGAAATAAGACAACATATTCTGTGGTTCCACCGTGAAATCGGTCAGCAATAATAAAAAAAATGGTGGTCATTAAAAGAACTCCCAGTTGTTGGATGTGGTGGATAGATGTTATTATACTTTATAGCAGACATAGGCCTAAACCCAATGTGTTTAAACATCTCTTTAAACGATATTTTATAAGACATACACCCAATGGGACTGAACATGAATGTGAATTAAATATCCGTCCACCAATCAGGATATATATTTGGACATTAAGGCTATAAATACACATTTTCTTTAAAACATTCTCATAATGCGCAGATTCTTAAATCGCACAGCGCGATATAGGCTCATTTATGTTTACAAACATGTGACGTCACTGGCATACGTAACCACCACGCTGGTTGGCTGAAACACCCACGTGTCATCATGGCGGGAGCAGTTGGTTCGGATGTCCTGAGAGCCTTAAGGCATACTAGTCACTAGATGCTTACAAGTATGTTTAAAATGATATTATCACCAATTTTAAGGTTTGCTTGAAACCAAAATAACTCAGCATTAATCTTGTGATCACCTGGGTTTCATGTGGCAATGATCGCTGATTATCAGACATCACTGTCGATAACACTGACAAAGGCTATAGAAACGGGTACTCTCCTGAGTTTTACACCATGTTAAATTTTGGTTGCTGGGCAACGGTAGTAACGAATCCAACACGCCCCGATCGATGTATTCTCGTGTAAATGTCCTAGCTTCTTCCTCGTAAAACAAAAGATAAGATATAACCACAAGACGGCATGATGTAGGGGAAAGTGGGGGTAAAATGGGCTACATTAGAAAACGCCCTCAAAAAGGGTCTATATTCCTTAAAACGTGCTACATATGTACTCAATTTGATATTTTGACCATCAAACAGTACCAAGACATCATCCTGGGTGTAATTTATTACAAAGTGAATCTTTTAGATGTGTTTAAAAAAAACAGTGCTGCCACTTTATACTTTTTTTAAAGTATGATGCTTTATTTATACTTTCTTCCCTGATACTTTTTTATACTTTTTTTACTATAATTTTGCTGTCCTTTCCAAAATTAACAAAGAAAATATAGAAAGTTGGGACCCTTTGAATTTTGCTGAGGGGGTATTTCATGATGTGAAAGGGTAATGTACCCTCATTTTGGGGTTAACGGAAACCTTACGTGTTTTGCTGTCAGTCATCATGAGGATCTGGACCATGGTGCAGAGATACCTAATGCAAAGCCAAGGTCCTGGTTCCCATCAGACACAGCCAAAAATGCACCCTAAGTGGTAAAACTCAGCATGGAAGTCTGTTCTTTGTTCATCACAAGCAACTATGGGTGATTTTTAGCTCAGCTGACTTGTCAGTCAGCTGAGCTTAAGTTGTGGTTAGGCATCCATCGTCCGTCTGTCGGTGTCCACAATTCACATTTTCGACTTCTCCAAAGTCACTGGCAAGATTTACCTCAAACTTGGTGGGAATGTACCTGGGTCCCTACCAGGCTTGTACAAATGGTGACGGTCCATTGATTTTTGGATATTTTATGACCTTTTGGGGGGGGGGGGGGTGGAGGGGAGCAAATCTTAAAAAAAAAATCTGCTGCAAAACTGCTTGGTCAATTACTTTGAAATGGCTTTGGGGGACTTCTGGGGACACTAAGACCTTAATTTGTTAAACAGGTGGCGCAGTAATTTATCTTTTTTTTATGTATAAATGTGTTTTTGCTATTTTCGACTTCTCCAAAACCGTCACTCAGATTATGCTGGAACTTCGTGGAAATATTCCTTTTACAACGGACAAACAAAGGTGTTCACAAGATGGCGATGCTATTGTAAAGATTTTTTTAAAATTCTTTTTCATTTTCCAGAGATTTATAGTTTTTACAGTGATTTTAGGTGTTTTCTGTGTGCATCTTGAGTTTCATCAGGACAAGTGCGCTGTTATTTAATAATGATGTGATGTCAGCTTAGAGCACAGTGTCATTGTGTGAAAGTTTAGTGATAGTGTTGTCTCTCCTAGAGTCTGACACAGTAATCTTGACCAGAAAATAGGACCACCTAAATGATGCAGCAATCAAAAGGTACAAGGGGAAGGTCAGCGTTAACATGTCAGAACTTTCGGCCAATGAACATTTTCAAATTATATGCATATCATGCACATAACAAATGTGTGAAGCATGCAAAGTCTATTTTATATACAATATAGATTATTAAGTAGTGGTAGTAGTAAAAATCTACCTTGTTGAAATAATGTAGTCAAAAGAGGCTGGCTGTGAGTTTCGTCACCCAGGCAATATTGTGCCTTGGGAATAAACAGGAATTGTAATTGATACATTATATGTGGAGTGTGGGATTAATAAATTTGTCAAGTTTTCAAAGCGAAAGTCTTCGTGTGGGAACTTCACACAATGAATCCCTGATTTTTAATGATTTTTTTTTTTAATTTGGGTATTTAATTATTGGTTAATGCATACAGTGCTACTGATTATTACGTAAGTGAATGGGGATTGCAATGATAATTCACATTTTGGACTGTTTCTCCAAAACCACTTACCAGATTCACTTCAAACTCGGTGGGGATGTACCCTTGGTGGGTATCTGCTAAGTTTGTTCAATGGTCGAGCTCCAGTGATTTGTTGATTTTTTTATGAGCTTTTGGTTCATTTTTGGCCTCCAAATCCACTTGGCCAATTGATTCAAAATTTCATAAGAAGACTTGAGGGCATGACAGCCAGAGTTATATAGTACATGGATGTCCTTGACTTCATTGTCAAGGTCACAGGGTCACTTAAGTTTATTTAACTCTTCAGATGATAACTTGATAACTATTTGTTCTACTTTGATGTTTTACAGGGTCATGGGATACCCTCTTTGAGGGCCACACTCAGACAGTTGATGAGTGACCCAAGGTCACTGGACAACTGATATTAAATTTACTGTTCACTTGATAACTTAAGATCTATTTTGAGTCAGCTAGGACCTTGATGTTGCACATGTTAATGTTTCTCTATGAAGGTCACGCTCAAGACAGTACATGAGTGACCTTGATCTCATTTCTGAGGTCACAGTGGAACATACATTTATTCTATTCTTCAGTGCTAAAACTTGAGAAGTACTTGAACTGGGACTTTGATGTTGCACACGTGAGTGTCCTTAATTCCGACTTACTCAGTACATGGGTGACCTTGATCCTATCCCAAGTTTACAGAGTCACAAATGTGATGAATCTCTAGGTCAGCTGAGTATGGGCTGTTCACACAGCTCTCTTGTTAGAGTATAATTTTGCTGCAATACCCGTGAGTTGCTTCAGATTTATACTTTTTAATACTTTTTTTTCTGAGAATTTATATTTTTTAAAGTTAAATTGGATTTTTTTTTCGTAATTAGGCAGTGGCAGCACTGAAAAAAATGACTCGAGGTCTCCGAGGGGTGGGGTAAAATAGGCTATTACTGTTTCTTGGTGTTTATTTATTCAAAGTAAATATATACTTTACCTGGACAGCGTATTTAAAAGTTTAGGACATGTTTTCCTCCATGGTACCCATAGTTCTTTCTTTGGGTCCATGATTCTTTGAGGGAGCAGTCATGATGGGGTATAAGCAAAGGGTATCCCGTTTTGCCCCACACCCTATTCTTAGGTAGGCATAAGCTTCCCAATTACTGTGATGATTGTAAGAATTTGATCTTTGTTGTCTTAAAATTGAATTTGCCAGCTGTGGGCTTACGTTTATGACTATTTTTGTAATTATGCTGGGGTAAATAGCCTTGGTTGCGGGGCAAAATGGGCTAGGGGGCCTGTTTTACCCCACTTACAATATACAATTATTTTCAACTCAAAGACCACACGAAAAACTAATGTATATATACATCTGTTGCAATCATAATATTATCACTGACCTACTTTATAAATCTAGGCACCGTTCTTCTGTGGAAAAGATATGGAGGAGGTGCATCTTATTGTTTAATGCTCTCAGTCGGAGGCTTCCGCCTATTTTCAAAGGTTTTCACATGACAGGAATGTTTTTGAGGGATATAAGGATACGGTGTCCTTTGACTAATCAGAATGTATCATGAACAACAAAATATGACTTCTTTTGCCACCAAAACAATAAAAGCCAAAACGAGCACACACCCCGTATTACTCCAGCTTCCCCTTCTTAAATTGAAGTATTATAATATGGTCAACTTCACCCTCAATTTCCTGGTTGGACGTCAAATTTTGTACTGGCGACTTTAAGTCCGCAATGTTAGATTTGCTTATACCGGGGAAACCAGTCCATTTATAGTTTTAGCAAATTAAGTGTTAAGGATTGACCACTGCAAAGTTGTGTTTGAGGTTTCAGGGAGCACGTAGACTGGCTGTCGTTTGGTTCGTCATATTTGTCCCAAAGGAGTTAATACACAGGGGTGTTTAATGGCTGGAGTGTTACCAGGTTATCTTTGCTTTGTTGTGAAAATAGTAAGAATTGTAAGAGATTCATAATCTTCAAAAATAAATCGTTCCAGCCATTGTTAAAACAAACAAACAATCAAACCCATCCTTGTGGCCAGATGGGTGTTCGCATGTCTCACCCAATAATCAGGATTTTTACAATTTTAAGAAAAGTCTTAAAGATTTGAAGATCTAACAAGTAGCTTTGAAAAAAAACTTGGAAAGAGAAAAAAAACAAAAACAAAAACAAAAACAAAACGAAGGGAGAGCGAAACAAGAGTCTCACTTTCTTACAATAAATCAGCCTGCAACAATATTTGAAAGTATGCATCAGATAAGAAAGCAAAAAAAAAAATTAATGAACTTTTTTAAATAGAAAAGTCCAACTAGGACAGCTGTACGCGTCAATTAAATGTGACTCAACTGATAGGGGTGGCGACATTAGGACGTACATTTAAAGCCCCAAGATAGGATGGCGGCTTCAGGACAAGGCAGGTGGTGACTTAAGGACGGGCACGTCCTGAAGTCGCGAGTCAAGAAATGTGGATAAAGAACATTCCTTCCTATAAATAAGACACACTGTTTAGGTTATGTGACCAGATGACATGTTTTCTTGACATTCATGTGCGTTCACCGATACTTCATATTTAGTGGTAACTTGAGGAATGATAAAATTACAGCTCATGATTTGCACGGACTGGCGACTTTAGGTCAGTAAACGTTAGTATTCTGTGTGGTAACAATTTCAATAGGACCACAAAATATGATGTTAAGAGTTTTAAAGCTAAAGCTGCATGAGTATTGAGTGATCTATCAAAGGACTTAAAATCCAAACTAACACTTGAAGACTTCAAAAGCAGCATTACATTTTGGTCTGGTCCTACCTGCAAGTGCCAGTTTCGACAATACGTGAAATGAATGACTGTGCTACGAACTGAACTATATTTTTTATCACCTCAAGCTCTTATCTCAAGGAAACCTTTTAGTATCAGTATCATTTTCATCATTATAACCCAGCATCTCATTTTATGTTAATATATTTTATCAAAACTCCGTGATATTAGCTCACGGCTAGTGTTTATGTTATGAAAAAAATAAACTGACTATCAATACAATTTTTCTATGTCTATGTCTATGGTGGCACGCACTGAGCAAATCCTGGCCTAATTACAGGGCTGCAATTAGTAAAAACAACACCCTACCTAGGCCAGGTTCAGATGGATACCCTGCCTGTGCCAGACATTGTATTTTTCCATACCGTACCCTGTCTGTACCAAATATCATTGTTTTAATAACACACTCAATACCAATTTGTTGAAAAAGTATCCCTATGTAGCCGCACATATAAAGTGTACCAACCTATGGGAGTGCCCCCCCCCCAACATTCTGTGTTTCGTTTTTTCTTTCTTTCTTTCTTTCTTTCTTTCTTTCTTTCTTTCTTTCTTTCTTTCTTTCTTTCTTTCTCTTTCTTTCTTTCTTTCTTTCGTTCGTTCGTTCGTTCGTTCGTTCTTTCTTTCGTTCGTTCGTTCTTTCTTTCGTTCTTTCTTCTTTATTACCAAATTTTGTTCGCAAGTTTTCTCGAACACTATTACACCCAGAAACTTCAAACTTGCTATGATAATAGGCCTATACATGAATTTGTGCCTTTTAATAAAGATGAGAAATGATGTTGAAGATTGCGCAAATTAGAGGCATTAGAAATTTTAAATCTCGAATCTCCAAAACTATTACAGGTGCAGGTAACCAATCCAAATTCAATTTATAGGTATATAACACTGACCATTATTGTTACATACATGTGACCCCTAAAATTCAAAGGTCAAGGTTATTTGGCCCTTTGAATTTTATATCTAGCCATAGCTTGGTCAATTTTCGTCCACTATCAGCCATGTGGGGCTCAAATTTTAGGTATTGCAACACTGCACATTTATATATATATATAATTATAACCTTTGGAGGTTAAAAGTCAAGGTCATTTGGACCTCTGAAATTTTTATCTAGTCATATTTACAATTTTTGAAGGCACACAGACAGATTTTGCTTCTGGAGAGACAAGTACGTGAGTATATAGTTCCGATATTGGCTGTTTGGTATTCAACCCAAAAGTTGTGATAGATGGGAGCTCATTTTTCTCTGCCACTTTTACTGTTACTCATGGTGTACGTCAGGGAGGTATCTCTCCACTCGTCTTTTTAATCTATATCTGGGCAATCTCAGTAGATTCCTTATGAATAGCCAAGTAGGTTGTACTATAGCTGGCCCTATGATTAACCACCTAATATATGCTGACGACATGCTTGTTCCAGGTCCTTCAGCCAAAGGCCTGCAATGACTAATTGATAAATGTTGCGACTTTACACTTGAATATGACATCTTATTTAATGTAGCCAAATCCTGTTGTACGGTATTTCAATCTCGCTCTTTTAAGCTGTATAAAATCCCTAAAGTATACCTGAATGACATAGAGAATATGCAGTGCCAGACTAAGATGTTCTAGGCCTGGTTCCCAACAGTGAGGGGCATTGGGCCTGTGCATTGTGGTCTGGAGGGGCGGATCCGCTTGCTTTATCATTATATTTTTGCCACTGATACCCCTGGGGGAGATCTATCTTTGTATTTTCTCGCCTAGTATATCCATTTCTGTAAACTTTATTGTAGTACACTTGTGGAAACAATAGTGTCTTTGAACATGTCACTTATTACTGCAGATTTTGGTCAGCATTAACCATATTTTGTGACAGAGCAGAGCTGAGTGGTTGAATCGCTCATGTAGACACCTTACTCATCAGGAAACTTCACCTAACGCGACAAGGGGGAGCACTTGCTGGTCTCGCAGTTGGCTCGTGCCTCATTGGTGCGAGTGAACGGGAGACTGGCGGATTTCCCACCCTGTGGTTTTTAGTTTCTTGCGTGACATCTGAATATTTAAATATAAGGATTTTGTATGTATTGGTATAGTGTATACTTCAGTTATCTTGATGTATATTTTAATTTCCCCGAATCCGGGGGTTAAATAAAGTATTATTATTATTATTATTATTATTATTATTATTATTATTATTATTATTATTATTATTATTATTATTATTATTATTAGGCAGGCAAATATATTGTTAAACAAAGTGTAATTATCGTTTATATGATGTAAAGATTATGCTATTCAATTAATATTGTACTTCCATGTGTTGTGCCTCTTTATGGACACTCTTTTGTAAGAGCTCAATTTGTAAATTACGTGTTAGTTATAATGATTCTTTCCGGAGACTCTTCGGATATGCTCGTGACTGCAGTGCTAATGGTATGCTTGTAACTATTAGAACTAATACTTTTGATTCTCTTTGGAGAAAACATATTTTCAATTTCTAATCTAGACTAGAAAGGGTTAATAATAACTAGGTTAAGGTGCTGTTGTCAGCGGATGTCTTTTACTGTTTGCCAGTTCAAAGACACTAGCGAACCATGTTGTACCTATCTGGAACTGAGTAGAGGGCTTTTCTTTGTTCCTTAACTTAAATGTATAGATGACTCCTCCTCCTCTTCCTCCTCCTCCTCCTCCTCCTCATCATCATCATCATCATCATATTCATAATAATCATCATCATTATTATTTCAGAAATAGTCAATGAAGCAACTCACCTGATTGCCAGGTCCAATGTCTCTCAAAGTGTGCGACTAATACAATGGTCGGAGTAAGCTTCACAAAAGTGCAGCCGAGGAATTGTCATGTGTTGTCTTTTGTTTGGATCTTTTTTAATCGTTATCAGCAAAGACGAACTGAGAAGATGACATGGTGCCTTCGCCCCAAGATCTTACTGGCTTTAGCTGTGTGCACATGTGTTACACTACAGCTGTATCTGTTCATGGGATGCGACATCAGTGTCATCGCAAGGCGTGAATTACAGAGAAAGTCGGGTAAGTAAGTTACTGTTTTTGCATGAATTGAAATGCAGGCCTGTGTTGTCTGGGAGTATACTTTGGCGCTTTCCCCTCACACACGCACACACACACATACACACACACACACACACGCACACACACACACACACACACACACACCAATATATATATATATATATATATATATATATATATATATATATATATATATATATATATATATATATATACATATATATTGTATTTGTGTCTTTTAGTCCAGAACCACTTCCTGGTAGTCATTACCTTATTTCGCAGCTGCAGTTCAAACTCTTTACACTTTATAAGCTAACCTCTCGCTGTATGGCCTATATAAATGTTGAAGTACTGTTGTCTATATTGCACACGTTCTTCTGTAGAGTTTTTATATGGGCTGCATTAGCCCAAATGAATCAAAGGGTCTTCAGCGGGTAACAACTCAGAACGTGTTTCGGACCCTGTACCCGATCATGTCTCTCTGAGCAGCGGCCCCTTGCCTGAGCTAAATATTCATGAAAAAATATATGAACGTGTCAAACAATGCATCAGCTGAATAGGAGAAGCTTTGCTTATAAATGCAGAGCTTCAATATGAGTACAGAATATCTGTCAAACCAAAAGTAATTACTAAATTTGTATAGTACAAGTTCAGATAAGAATAATTTGACGTACCCCTGAACCAGTATGTACCCTTTCTAGCTGGATAGCTTACCTTTGTATGAACAACCTGTCAGTGTATAACTTAAGTAGAAACACTGGGGCATTATATTTAGTCCCAGTGATCATAAAGTAAACACTTACAGCTAGACAACCAATGCAAACCCAGGGGAATCCTAACAAGTACTGCAACAATGGACATCCTGCACCAGAAATGCGAAACAAACCCCATGATGACACCTACTCCTTACTTTGAAAGTCTCCAAACAAGAAATCTCTATTTAGCTACTGTCCCTGAGTTAATGTTTCAACATAATGGGTCAAGTTTGTATATATATATATATATATATATATATATATATATATATATATATATATATATAAAATATACGGTCTGTGTATATACGTAGGTAAATACACGCATACCTTTCTATCTATACACACATGTACATATAATTCTTAACCTTTTCCCCTTGATCCTCAGCATAAATCTGCTGGACTGTGTTACTTGTAACTTGAAAGCATAAAATATATAAGACTGGTTAAAAGGCTTTATCAAAGCAAGTACAAATTTTGTAATGTATGTCCTCTTCAGGACAAAAGTTCACAAGTGCTTGGGTCTTGAAAAAAAATGGAGTCCCTGTGATTCTTACCGTATAGGTAACAAAGCGACAATTATCACAAAAAGGGTCAAAGAATTAAGAAGTGGTTCAAAGATTCCTTTTAACTGTCACATCAGGCTCGATGTTAAACGTACTTTGGACAAAGTCAGAATTACCGTGGTTAGTAAACTTACCGCTGATGAAAAAGTTACAGTTACACAATTGTCGTCTAGTTTTTTAATGTCTCAATGGGATTCATGGGTCCATATAGAAAGGGGTAGAGCTGCTGTATGGTATCACAGGTGTATTACATTCAGACGCCTACATTAAAAATGAAACTAGCATTGAGCTGTAGTCTGGTGTCTTATAGTCCTTACTGCATTCACTAGTCCCATGATCTGATGTATCTAAGTCTTAAAATGTTGAGGCACAACACGGCACAATACAACGATGTTTCTGAGGTTAGATGGGATCCAAAAACTGAACCTCTTACTCAAACCATATGGCAACCACTTGCCAAAAGGATAAAAGTTGAAGCAACGAATGAAAAGGTTGTCGATGTTTCTGCGAACTGTGAGCTATTTGGTGACTGTGTTATATTCATAAGCTGCAGGGACTGTTTAAAAGAATTCCTGAAGCAAAAGCTGTCAGTGATGCCGTGTTCCTACACATCCACAGAGACCAGCAACAGTGTGCTTTACTTTGAGGAGGAAAAGACAATTGGTGACTCAAAAATGTCAACATCACTAATTGTTAGCAAAAGAAATTCAAAACAAAAAGTAAAAAATCGAATTCTTGACTGATTTGACTGTTAGAAAGCAGTTCACGAACAAGTATCGTTTATTCGGACCATAACAATAATTTTAGGACCATTATTATGCTAATACGTTCAAAACGTTTTTACGGGATATGGTTGTATTTAGACGGGGCTAGCATTAAAGATTGTTATATGACCAGGGTTAGTTATTATTCTCCGACTGCTGCCAGCAGAGCACATGACCATCTTGGTCATCTTATCGTCACCTAGAACTGCAGTCATACTGACACCTAAATTAAGGTTCTTGTCTTTCTGTGAGGAATATAAACCTGGAATCAAGATTATCTTTGAAATGAGCAAACGTTTTGTAGTGCTATACTGATGAAAGAACATAAATGTGGCCCATATTGTTCATTCTTTCAATTCTTGTTACGGACAGGTAAAACTGACCCACCGAAAGGTACAGCATTCACGGAAGCAAGAAAATTCTCCTTATTTAAGGGAACAGCTCCTCCTCATTTTTCAACTCAGCATATACTTGGACATAACAAGTCAGCACAGGTACCTGAAAATCCAGTTTCAGTATTTACTATAGAACGTCGAAATCTGAGTTGTAACCGAAGTTGAACTAAATGGAAAATTTGAAAACTTATATTGATTTAATAGAAATTCTATCATCTTTCACATGTTAAAATTTCTAACACCAATGTATTGAAAGTTCTGCTAAGCTTATTATCTTAAACATTTTCTTCACCTTTTTGTAAGGGAGTAGACTCCCTTGCAAACGGGCACAAAACGAAAAGCTAACCACACAGGATTGCATGGAGTCGAGGTTTGTATTGCTTTATTGCAGACAATCGTTGTACCTTGAAGAAGATCAACTGCAAATATTCTAAAAAAAAAATATTATATGTATATAATAAAAAAGTTATAAGAAAATATTTTACAAAAAGATTTTCGGCTTGGAGAAAGAAACCCCACGGGGCTTATATTTCCCCCCAACTTGAAGGGCCCTCTAGTATGTACAATTTGCTTATGTCATAAATTTACAG
>OZ026622.1:58407058-58478058 GCA_964020975.1 Hermodice carunculata | reverse complement strand
CTGTTAATTTCATGAAGATCGATCCAGTTTTTTGCCAGGTTTCTCAAAATCGACTTGTCTTGTAACATTTAACTGTGATATAATTATTTGCTTCTGTATATAAGCAAACAGATTTGTTGAGATTTGAATGATGCCTGAAAGACAGTCCTTTGTGGTGGCAGTGGTAACAGCGAAGTACATGTAGCTGTTCCATACCAGGGGAAAAAAGTTAACAAAATAAAGGTATGTAAGCCATAGCTTTGCTAATTTTTGCAGGTTTTTAAGCCGTCCCATAATATGAGCAAAACATGAAAGTCATTTTACTTTGTTGAAGGGACTACATTATACAAGTTGTCTCCTAATGCCTCATGAATGCAAATAAACGTTTTTTTCTTCCCCAGAAGTCAGAGCATGAAAAGATAAACATTCAATCATCCAATATATTCAAGGCACAACATATGAACAGTTTTCCTTCAAAATTTGAAGTATGCCCAACTTCCCTTCATGGCAATGAACTTTTCTCCCTTGGCACCCCATTTTAGCATTTTCATTGGCAAAATATTTTTCAACTGTACACACACTTTTAAGAGCTGTCCCAGTAAACCAAGGTTAAGATGGATAGCTCCAACGTAAACATGCATTTTTTTCAACTAGACCTAAAATGCAACCTCGGCAGCAAACAAAAATAACTACTCGAATTAGTTGTGATGCATTCTTTATTTGTTTAAGACTGGGAAAAAGGTGAGGTGTTTTCAGTGGACAGGTTTTAAAAGTATATCAGCATCCAAATGTTACTCCATGATACCCATGACACTTTGCCTCTCTTGGGTATTTCAACTGTCATTGCATGATTCTACCATTTTTCCAGTATAGATATGTACTCTTTTATGGTATGACTGTGTGTCTGTGATGGAAGTATTTCAGGAATGACGACAAGGCAGCAGACAGAACGATGAGATGAAGGGTTCTTCAAGTGATGACTTAACATACAATATTTCCTGGTGTCATTTTTTTCCTGATTTCTTTATGCCAGGCCCACCTGAAAAAACATTAAAGAAAAATGACAATTTTAGTATTCCTCTCAGCCATTTCATCAAACATCAGGACACACACAATTTGGGGAAATTTTGCTGAAGTGGGAAGGGAAAAGTGCCTGGTAAGATGCCAAGCTGGGAGCTTAATGCACCCCCCCCCCCCCCATTTTAGTGTTAGGGTGTAAAATACTACATTTTGGGACACATAGTTCTTTTAGCTTAATGGCCCCCTGTGTTTGGCTTAACCAGTTGATGAGAAAATTGACTGCACTTAGTTTTGTTTGGGGAATGAGGCCTGTATTCCATCCCTGTTTGAAAAAAAAAAATAAATACAGACAACCGCCCAACTCCATAATTACTGGTTCACCGTAACCTAAAAAGCAGGTCACCAAGTAGTTTTATGTAATATAATCAAGTGCAATTTTGATCTGGAGGCTCAATTCTCTTTGCCATTGATGTACAAACTACACCCTGCCATTACAAAATCACCTCTTTCAACTTTGCAAGCATGGCGACCTCACAAAAATATGTCAAGGTCATTGATTTTACATAACATTCTACCAGTGGACAAAGTCTATATATCCTATAAATTTGGGGAGTCTAATCCAATTACTTTTTCAGATATGGAATTCTTATCTTAAAAGACATTTTGGCTCTTCTTTCCATCAAATTATAGGGGGCACCACTAGTATCATTAACAACTTAAGACTTTCACATGCCCCCCAATTCCCACTAAATTGCTAATCACTCACTAGTTAGGTTACGTTTGGCATTTCACATGCAGTATTTATAACAAGACAGTTGTAAACCACTTTTATTACAGCTTGCAGGTACATGTAGTATAAATCTAAATAGCCTCAGAAAAGGATATTATTGTTTGGTGGGAATCGATAGAAAAATAATAGGCCAAGGTGTCAAGTGGACAGCTCCTCCTTAAGTAGGAGAAGGTCAGACCAAGAAATGTGTCTGGATTATGACACAAGTGATGTCATTTGCACTGAAACCATTTCACCTCATATGCATGTTATTGGATGAAGATGGCCACTTGCCCAGTCCTGTGCTAAATTAAATTGTTCTCGGCTATCTAAATCCTCTAACAACCATCCCATGCGAATTTCAAAAATTTTCTGATCTGCTCTGAAAATGCTGCAAATTTATTTCGGCTTCCGATTTGGATTGCAACATTATTTTAAAGTATGTTAACACCAAAAATTTATGATCCAGACCCACTACCTGATCTGGGAACAAGGAGATGGAACCCTTCCTGTTGCAGCATGGACCTCTCCCAAGTCCATGGTTGGAGATAATCTTCTCCCATGGGTACTCACAGAGAAGCAAACCCCTGTGTAACCCCACTTATTAATCAGTGAACATGACCTGTCATCAAACCACACACCAACAGTCACCTGTGATGACTTGCACAACCCAGTCCTACTGTCCAGTAAGGCTGAACATGCTGACATCACAATACAACGTAAAGTCTAGATGTCCCTAGCAAGGCCCTATATAAAGGCCATGCACACAATACAGCATTCAATTTTGATTGAACCACATAACTGTGGAGTTGAAAAATTTCAACTCTCTGCACCACTGGGCATAAGATTATAGATATGCTCAGCCTGTGGTCAATCACTATTCATTAGCCTCTGATGAGTCCAGTGAAGGACGAAACGCATCAGGCTTATTTGGCACACAGTGTATCTGTTCTTATCTAACACTTGCCTAGTCATCATATTACCCGGTATATGATTCCACAGGACAATAGTAAGGGATGAATTGTTCAGTATGGAACTCCAGCAACAATATTCAACACTTTCACATTTTGACCCATATATTAGATAATACTCTAGGTGATGCCACCAATATAGAACTCTGCCCAGATTTTCATATGTACAATTGGTAAGTCCTCAAATTTATATCAGGTTATCTTGAAAATTGTGGACCATATCACACTCACAAATGAGAGTTCAGTGATGGAGGGTCACGCAGACAGGAGTGACTGCATAAGCTCTGCATCCTATGGTCAGCAGAGCTACAAAAGCTAAACATACACCTGATAAGCCCTCAAAGTTAGATCAGGTTATCTTGAAAATTGTGGACTGTTTCACGCTCGCAAGTAAAAGTTTAGGGGTGGAGGGCTGGGCGTACAGGAGTGATTGCATAAGCTCTGCAACCTATGGTCAGCAGAGCTAAAAAAGCTAAAATGACCAGTCAGCTGAGCCAGAACAAGTAACATCCTCTCACCAATGTCGGAATTCTGCTCATTTCTGGTTAATTTACATGGACTGCACTGTCAGTTTTATTTTTAGTGTTAACCTGATGCACCACGTTTGTTATGTTTATATGAACCATGGCCTACTGTTTGAGCATCATCACCAAAGTACAACTAAACATTAACAAATTTCCATTCTGTCCATATGCCAGTGTGATATGTCATTGTAACTAGCACATCACTGTGCAATTTGTACAATGATTGAGCTTTCTTTGCAGATAATGATGCTTTTGGGCACAGCTTTACCTCCAAGAGTTGGTAAATCTCTCCCCACTGACTGTCTGAAGTGGCACACATCTATTCAAAACATGGATATGAAGTGGACTCTCACCCTTTTGGAACTCCAAGCATTGCTGGTGAGAAATAATACAGTATTAGATACCCAAGAATTTAAACGTTCTTCCCTCAACTGACGACACTTAACAGCCTTCTTGATATAAACCAAGCCACCCACTTTTGACAATGAATCAGGTTTTTGTGAATTTCAAGCCAGGACCTACCCATAGGGCCTTTCTGAGCAGCTCTGCTTTTAGCTTCTTGTAGAGCTTTCTGGTCTTCTCTCTGCTTTTGTTTAAATGCAGCATCGTCCTGAAACAGAACAAGACACTAAATATTACATTTGTGTTTGGACATAGACTTGCATTCTGCATTTATAGGTAGGTCTACCAGGATACCAATTACCATGCCATGCCTCCTTTTATATACTAAAGTCACTCTTTTCATCCAATGCTCAAGCTTAAAGGAAAATAATTTTGGTTACTTGTAATTTGTTTCATTAACTGGGTTTTATCAAACAATAGTCATACTTAACTCTTTGAAACCTGGGAGTCCAGTCAGGTGGGGGTGACAATAAATCAGTACTTGGGGATCCCATCATTTGCAACAATAAATATTGTTTTCTTCCATACATATAGTACTGTTCAGTGCAACACAGATAAAACACATTGTTTTTTATCATGAGCTTTGTATTACTTACATGATATTTACTGGAACCAAATCAAAATTTATGTCAACAGTTGAATTCCCACTCAGTCAAAACAAATGAGAACAAAACAAATGGGTTAAAAAGCTTTAAAATTGCACAAAAGGAAACCCTTTGAGATAAAATATCTACAAATCTATCTGGTCTTCACATGAAATTTTATACAAAAATATTGTTACAACACAAGTTGGAATATTTTTCATACACAAAACATGAGCTGTATATGACCACATGTTGTGATTTGTGACAACAAAGCAAATAAGCTGACATGAGCATGGCCAAGGAAAAAATTCCCTGAAAGTATCATATAAAGTACTCATCCGCAGTGAAAAACAACATTTGAGTGGGGTAAAAAAACGTAACTATCTTTAGAAGTTCAATCAGATATGTATGTATGTATGTATGTATGTATGTATGTATGTATGTATGTATATATGTATGTGGGTGTGTATGTATGTATGTATGTATGTATATATATATATATTTTGGGGGGGAATCATTAGACAAATTATCCCTTTTCACAACTTTTCCATAAATATTCACTATTTGGGTCATACATTTTGCATGGTTTAAGCACACAATACTGAAAGGCAGTAAATGCTACTGTAACACAAGTTACATGGAAATATAGTTTCAGATTGTTGTGCCTCGCCTCGTAAACTTGACCCCATATCAAGATGGGGGCAGACCTAACTGCTGACACCCAGCTTGTGAACATAAGTTCAAATTTCACATGCTTCATCAACCTAAGTGCAGTTGGCTGAATGCCATCCACAAATCAATAAAATAAATATTACTTCTGCAGGCTGCAAGGTTGTATGCAATAATATCAACTATCACACTATTCATGAAGCTTATTTGACACTGCCCTTTCAAAAATCACTTTTTACCCATCTTTCAGAAGATGTACTTGTAGTGATCTTTCATTATGCCAATTGTTTCACTGGAAAATATTCAGTTTGATCAGAACACTGGGCCCAGAAAGTTTCAAGCCTTTCAGTAAGATTCACTATGTGTCAATCATTCTTTGATCAGTCATCAACCATGCTGTTGGGCAACAATCATGATTTAGCCACCTCTTGGTTAAAAATATCAAGAAGGGCACTTTGTTTTCACACATCCAAGCATGCAAATTACCCCACCCTGATCACCGGTTAATATTATAACAAAAGTAAAAGATTAATAATACAGTACAGGATTATAATAATTGCGCAAGTATGTGTCACATGCATGGCCTAAAGCCAAAAGAGAATGGGCCCAGAAAGTTCAAAAGTTTCAGTAAGAGTTCACGGTGTCAATCTTTGTTTGATCAGTCATCGACCATACTGTTTGGGCAAGTCATGATTTAGCCACCTCTTGGTTAAAAATGTCAAGTAGGGCATTTTGTTTGACACATGAAAGCATACAAATTACCCCACTCACTGGTCATTATGACAATAGTATGCGTCACATGCAAGGCATACAACCAAAAGACTGAGCGGGCCTGGTTTTAATAACAAGAGGGCTGTGTGAACAGCCCATGCTCAGCTGATCTTGACATTCATCACACTTGCAGATCTATGAACTTGGGAAAGGATCAAGGTCACCCATGTTCTGAGTAAGTCTGACCATTATAAAAGAACACTAACATGTGCAACATCAAGGTTCAAGTAGTTCTCAAGTTATAATGAAGAGTAAAATTCATGTGTGTTGCACTGTTAGGGCCAGTACTTTTCCGCGATCGCGGAAAACGGACGGAATTCACGGAATCTATGATCTCAAACGGAATTTATGATTTGGAACGGAAATCGGCAAATGCCACGGAAATTAAGCGGAATTTGTGAATTTTGCCTCTCAAATAATTCAAAATCACCACATATGTCATCGCATAAAGCAAAACACACGGACTTGGATCCAAATTTGACGAGTCGGCGGTGTTATCGATACCACGTGGAGCAAATTTAACGACAGGCCGGACACCTGCGCGCTATAGACCCCATTGCTACCATATCCATTCATTTGCATGGCATATAGATATAACGCGCAACAGAGGTACAATGATAATAGCGCCGTCTGTTGGTGGAGGCTGTCAACGTAAATAGTAAACAATATGGAGTCACTTTGCCGTTCGTCGATGGATCAACATTTTCCAGAGGCGATAAGATCAACTGTTTTTCCTTTTTTTATTGACCAGTGCTAAAATCGTGCCCTATAATTAGTGAAACGGAAATGAAACGGAATTTGTAGTTTCCCAAAACGGAAAAACACTCATTTTGAAACGGAAAAATACAGGCCCTACACTGTGACCCCAGAAATGAGGTCAAAGTCATTCATGTACTGTCTGAGCATGACCTTCATACAAAAACATTAACATGTGCAACATCACAGTACTAACTCAAAACAGATCTCAAGTTATCAAGTAAACAGTAAATTTTGTGTCAGTTGTCCTGTGAATTAGCACTAAAATACCCATTGACTTCCATAGTAATCAATAGGAAAGCTGCATTGATCGATAAGTACCCGAGTTGAAAATACTTAAAAATCAGGAATCTAAAGCAGTGCCACCTAGTAAACAACTTTGTTTGACCCTTCCACAAGAACATATCCATCACATTTCACTTTAATCTGAGTGACAGTTCTGAGAACAAGTGAAAGTTAACAAAACCATATAAAAAATTCAGAAAAAAAAAATAGAAAAAATTGCAGTGCCACCTGGTGAACAAATTGGGAACTATGTGTCCCTGGGAGTGTCTATGAACGATATCAAAACAACTGGGTGAGCAGTTTCACAGGTGAAGAGTTTTTAAGGTTTGCCCCCAAAAAACGAAAAAAAATCATAAAAATTCCAAAAATCAATAGAGCGTGACCATTTGAACAAATTTGGTAGAGATCCACCCAAGGCACATCCCCACCTAGTTTGAAGTAAATCTGGCCAAAATTATTTAAGTTACAACCATTACAAGAAATTCCCATGTTAAAACTTTTGTAAAGATTTTTGAAAAAAAAATCATAAAAAAACCAAAATTCATTGGAACATGACCACTCGAACAAACTTGGTAGACACCCACCCATGGTACATCCCAACCAACTTTGAAGTTAATCTGCATGACGGTTTTGGAGAAGAAGTCGCAAATGTGAATTAGCATTAGAATACTCATTGACTTCCATAGTAATCAATAGGAAAGCTGCATTAACCGATAAGTACCCGAATGGAAAAAATTGTTAAAAATCAGGAATCTGCAGCATTCCCACATAGTGAACAACTTTGTTTGACCCTTCTACGAGGAACATATCCACCACGTTTCAGCTTAATCTGAGTGACGGTTCTGGAGAAGAAGTCGAAAATAGCTAGAACACACAAAAATTCATAAAAAATTAGTAAAAAATTGCATCGCCACCTGGTCAACAAATTAAGAACACAGAGTCCCTAGGTGTCTTCTCGTGTGATATCAGAGTGATTAAGTAAGCGGTTTTGGAGAAAAAGATTTTTTAAGATTTGTCCAAAAAAAAAAAAAAAAAAAAATCATTAAAAATCCAAAAATCAGTGGAGCACGACCATTTGAACAAACCTGGTAGACACCCACCCAAGGTACATCCCCACCAACTTTGAAGTTAATCTGCATGACGGTTTTGGAGAAGAAGTTGAAAATGTGAATTAGCATTAGAATACTCATTGACTTCGATAGTAATCAATGGGAAAGCTGCATTGACCAATAAGTACCCGAATGGAAAAAATCGTTAAAAATCAGGAATCTGCAGCATTCTCACATAGTGAACAACTTTGTTTGACCCTTCAACAAGGAACATATCCACCATGTTTCAGCTTAATCTGAGTGACGGTTCTGGAGAAGAAGTCGAAAATAGCTATAACACACAAAAATTCATAAAAAAATAGAAAAAAATTGCAGCGCCACCTGGTGAACAAATTAAGAACTAGGTGTCCCAGGGAGTGTTTCTGTGTGATATCAAACTAATTGGGTGAGCGGTTTCAGAGAAGAAGATTTTTTTAAGATTTGCCCAAAAAAGAACAAAAAAATTCCTCAAAAATCCAAAACTCAATGGACCGTGACCATTTGAACAAACTTGGTAGAGACCCACCCAAGGCACATCCCCACCAAGTTTGAAGTGGATCTGGCTGACGGTTTCGGAGAAGAAGTCGAAAATGTAAATTCTTGACGGACGACGGACGGACGAAGGACCATAAGATAAGCTCAGCTGACTGACAAGTCAGCTGAGCTAAAAATAACCAAAAGACTTGCTGATATTAAAAACATGTTAAAAATTTTATCAATCATCCTCCATGAAATCAATGTGACTTATACGATAAGGTAATAACTTGGGAACATATTTTTTATGGCATTTTGTACCTTTCTATCACTTTTTTTTAATAGCTACCCCCGCCCTCCAGGTTGTCAACATCAATTAGTAGTTACAAATACTTAAAGACAAAAAATCCCAACCTAGTGCTACTAGCCAAATGCTAATGTTTTATTCATTTTGCTAAAGAAATATGCCCATAGCTAATTTATTTTAACATGAATTACAAAACAGTCAGGTCAAATTCTGCAGCGATTACTGTTTTTTCCCAGTTTGGCTACACATTTTGAAGGCCCAGATCATAAATTTTCAAGCTTCTATCACCAATGCAGGGTACGAACATTCCCATGATCCTATTGTCCAGGACAGGTGAAATCTTTTCGAGGAACAGTGACTTTTAAATTTCACTTGTCCCATGGACAAGTAATTTTTATTGACAAAGTTCATAATCTGTTAAATTTCAAATATGTTGTCATAACGAACACATGAAAACACATCACGACATAATGATTTCCATTAAAACAAGCTTTTTCAAAACAAAACTTAGATACACTTTATTAGCACAAATGCGGGAGGATAAGTGAAAATTTTGTTTCACTTGTCTCACAGACAAGTAGTTTCAAACAAATTTTCTCACCCTGCAATGTATTGCTGTTATTTCTGTTTCAAAATTCAAATGTGACCTCTGGGCTTTGTGCCTTGCACTTTTCAAAATCAATTTACAAACTTTACATTTTATTTCAAAGTAAACTACACATTTGTAAAACAATTGAAAATACAGGCTTAAACTTTACCAAAAAACAAAAAAACAAAAACAAAAAATCATACACCTGACAAGTACTAATGTTACCTCACACAAAACAGACCCAACTATGAAGTGTCTACCAGGGCTGCTGCGTGAAGTGTCACACCCTTCTGTGCAGGGGCATAATATTCGGGTGGTCACAGTTAAGTGCTTCCATGGGGTTTGCAGTCAACTCCGTAATACTGGTGTCTCGGCAAGATTATAATCTGGTCAACTTGGCAAGAACTAAGTCAGGTCAGCAAAATTCAAGTGAAAGTCATCATGGCAAGATTACCTACCTTGCAACAATCAGAAGTTATCATTAAATTCTGTCATGGAAAATTAATGAAAGTGTGATCCAGGGGTTGTTTGTTTCTTCCTTTTTTTTTTTTTTCAAATGTCCTATCTTGATAGGCACATTTTGTGGCTACAATTCAAGTACAAGATGAGTGCATGTTCCCTGTGGTTATGCAGCCAGAGCATTTACTGTTACTGAGCGAATTTTTTTTCGAAGATCATAACTTTTTTCTTCATGGCACTTTTTTTTCCCACATGATTATTATTTCAGCTGTGCTTAAATAGAATATTGAAAGAGACGCATTACATGTGCCTACAAGACTCCTGCTTCTTCTGGAGGACGCTAGCCTGCTTACCGCGAGACATTGCCAGTCGCTTAACCTTCCTATGGAACCAATTTTTCTCCCAGATCTTAAGTCTGGCAAATGTCAATTGATTTTGTTCAAATTTTATGAAGCTCTGTTTACATAAAATATTGATATAAATGTTCATACATAATGACAGACATATCATGTGGGTGCAAGACTCCTGCGGACTCTGCCATTGGTTGGTTTTATGTGGTGGATGACAGCCCATGTGACCTACACATTGATGGGGGTGTGGGCATGTACCGTGGAACGGAGCTGTTCTCCCCCCCCCCCCCCCCCCCAAGATCTTAGCTATTTTGGGTGTGGGTCGATTTTGTTCAAACGACTATCATTTTAAGGTGGCACAAATAAAGCTAGGCACTTGAAGGAGTGCTGTCTTCAACCCGCTCTCCTGTTTTGGTTATTTTTAGACCCATAAAACTATACAAATTCTTGTTGCTTGGGATCTTTACATTATATCAGGGTTCATACAGGTTTGTGAAAAGTAAATTCAAGGATTTTCAAGGACTTTTTCAAGCTTTTACATCAAGTTTTCAAGGACCAGATCCAGCAATAGAACGCAACAGACAAATTGTTTAAATCATCACTTTCTAAGCCTCTACTAATAAGACCAATGCATCTTAGTCCACATTTATTATTTATTCCAACCATATATGAATCAGATTCAACTTTTGAAATAGGCAGTAGACTTTCCACAAACTTACAAAGAAGCCTATAAGTGGCTCTGACATATTACCTTTTTAAAGATAAATTCAATATGGGTATTTTATGAGTTCACTAGGACTTATGTAGGCCTACAGCCAGTATGGGTTGTATTCCTGAAATTGACTCTACCTAGTCTATAAAATTGATACAACTACATATAGGTAAAATTTGACCTGAAGATGTACCTATCCCCATGCACATTTTTCACAAGAATGCCCCAGTTTCTTTTCTAGGAAGGTGATCTGCTTTGTTCCCTGTATGTGTGATACAGTGTATTTGTCCCTGAAAGTAGGCTATACATGTAATTAAGGCTCACATAATTGGTTAGGCCTGATTTGATAAGAACTGTCAAACCTACATGGGTTAAAAGGGGGTCAAAAGAAAGAAGAAACTTTGTAATTTGCACTGTTACATTTAGATAAATGGAATTTGCCAGCCACTTCAAAGCAAACTGACAGCAGAATGTGGTTATCTTAATGTGATTCAAGTTCATAAATGCTAAATTTTGTGGAAAATATTCATATTTCTTGGCAACTTGCCTCATTTGGTGATGCTTAAAAATAAAATTCAAGGACTTGTGTCTAAAATTCTGGATTTTCAAGGTTTTCAAGGCCTTTAATGTCCAGGTTCGGTTCCTTCACTTTTTCCATAAACGCACCAGACAAATACTCTGGATACATAATATATGAATACATTAGTCAAGATATATAGTACTGAATCTGAAACACAGATGCATGCAGTTGTCTTGTTGGTCGTAAGTATCGGAATACAGCAGGACGACAATGTGTGCGTGTCTGCACCTGGGAAGATCAAGCCAGGGCATTGCATGCATATCAAACATTTATTATGTAATAGGTCAAAAGTTGAACAGTAGACAGAAACATTTTGTAATTTGTACACCATGTACATGTTAGGGATGTAACCATTTAACCGGTGCATCTCGCTACAATAAGCCAGGATACGCATTTATATCGAATCATGAGCCTGTGTATTGTAAAAATATGATATACATGTTTTGTCAGCATGACAGTTTCAAGACATATGGAAACATGTACAAATGTATTGTTGCAAATATTCTCATTACCATATACCAGCAACATTTGTTCCAAGTAAAACCCAAATCCACATGTGTGATTTCACGCAGCCATGTGCACGTGTAGTCAAACACTGTGACACCACACTGTAGTTACATCAGTTCTGGGCAGCACCCTCATCTTATATGTACAGTGTATTACATTTTGCTGTCTGACAAGACAGCATTCAGATTGGTAGGCCTACATTAAGCCTGATTTCATTTAATTTCAAAATGAATCTGTAGATGAGTAAATAACACCAGGATAAGACATAGAACTGTTTATACTAGTTATAAAACAGCAGCCCATAATATCATTTGAAAGCAATTTTGTTGGAAATATTTAAAGCTTAGATATGTTTCTGAACTTTTTTGAACCAGTGAGACTTTGAATTTGATAGGCTCCACATGAACATGATGACAGCAAAGAAAGTAAATGGTAATGATACTTCACTTGCACATTAATCTAGATCACAAAAAGTATAAAATTGTAATAAATTTCATTGTAAGGCATTTCAACTTTTTAGCCTTACATTTCTGAATTCTTTTACATTCGAAACATTTGTTATTTTACATAGGCAAATATGAAACCCACCTTTAATTTTAAAGAATAAGAGCATGAATTTAGAATAAGTGATAAAAGAATATATAAATTTAATTTATATCCATTATTGAGCTGCATGTATCATATCATGACCCTTGTATCAAGATACATATTATATTGTGAGAAAATGTATCGTTGCAACCGTAATACATGTACATGCAATTTTATTAGATATACTAAAATGCAGGGCCTACTAAAATGTATACAAAGCAAAATATTTGCATGTATGAACTGCACTTTAAAAACATGCATGCAGCAGTCAAATGCGTTGTATGTGTCGGCATACCAAAGGACCACAATGAGTGTGCTTGTCTGCATCCAAGAAGATAAAACCAGGACATTGCATGCACATCAAACATTTATAAACCTGTAATGATGCTAAAATGATACAGTCAAGTGAACAAGATGCATATAATTGACACTAGTAAGTACTTATATGGTTGTTACAACTGCCTGGCATGATGTGACACACTGTGTGCAGAAATCTGGACTGATCATTGCAACTGTGAGTAAAAATCAGGCAATCTCAATGGAAGCTGTGGACCTGGGTATGTACGAGCTCCATTGATTGATTAGCCAGATGGTCAAACAGAGTGCCTATGTTACGGTCCATGTGGATTATACCATTTTGATTAAACTTATCTATAATATGTCAGCATGCATAAAAACACGCACAGTCTGAAGTATCACAACTTCATTCTGAAGTCTTGCAGAAGTGACCCACTTCAACTACAGAGTTGCCCTGGCTATCTTGCATAGAGGAATGGAAACCTTCCATGGCCTGTGGTCCATCTGGGCAGAACTGGGAGATAAGTGTGCCCCCCCCCCCCCCCCCCCCCCCTTAAAGCATTTTTTTCAATGCAATCACTGACAGAAGTAAAGTTTTAGGCCTGGATCACAACACAACTATAACTATAAAGATAAATTATAATGATACAGATAAAAAAAAAATCCTTCTGGAGCAATTTCCTTTTGGCAGTCACAACTCAGCTATGATGATAACGACACCCAGATACCGATAAAATCTTTCTGGTTGGAATTGATCAAGGAGCGATTTTTCCTTGCTGAAACATGATAAAAGCTTGGGCCAATCAGGCAATGTTTATGTTTGATGTATTTATCCATGCCATGGATACACGTGGAGTTTCCCGCCATCTCCAACATCATCATGGAGGATCCAACTGAGGTGTTGATTTTAGAAGTACAGAAGAGCCCTATGCTGGGGCAGAAATCACACCCACTATTCAAGGATGCAAAACATACAGCCAGTCTTTCTTTTGAGCTGATTGGCTCCTGGTAGTTACTTGCTTCTCTAAGTTGCCCTTCATCAGTTCAAAACTTTGCACAAACTGGGATTCTGATGTTCGGAAGTACCAAAAAATACCGTTCAAAGAACGCAGTACCCTTCGGCTGCCTTCAATCTCTTTTGCTGTAAGTGAATAGGAATAGTGTCCCATAGTATCAGGTATAGTTACCTACATAAATACTACTATTGTACACTTGACCTTCAAAAGCCTTCTAGATCACCCTGTGTTGCTTCTTTTGTTTTAAGATTTAGATTTCTAGATGCACGTCACTCAGCAAACTTGTGACCTCTGTGTGACCTTGAAAATTAGGTCAAGGTCAATTATGCTTGCAGTGGTGTACTATCATATGCAATTTGAAAGTCCTGTCTCAAAAGCTTCTGAAGTTAGAGTGGTAAACAAAATTTCAATGAATAGGTCACTGTGACCCAGATATTTGACCTAGTGACCTACTTTTGATTCATGACACATTTTTTGATTATGATACATGTGTGTATAAAATTTCATGTAACTGACTTAAATACTTCCTTACTTATGGTTACAGACTACAGTTGTGATTGGCTGGTTGCGCATCCCAACAGAGATAATCCGTAATTGTGAAAATACTGTGTTTTCAGCATGCTGTAGCTTCTGTTTAAATAAAGTTAGCTAAGTCAGGTTTGCTGCATCGCAGAGTTGCTTCATTGGTGGTCATATAGGTGCACTGTCTTCCAGGCCAGGTGGGAACTTTATGATGGGGAAGGACATAGATGTGACCCTGGCAAGAGCACAGTTCATACACCTGTATAAAGCTGACATCCAGGTGTTGTTTCGTATTTCAATTATCACAAATTAAAGAGCTGGGAATTGTATGACAAAAATCGGTCCATATTTTTCTGACATTTTTATCTGTTAAATGCCGTTCACGGTATTTCAAAATACCAAAATGCTGATTTTTTAGACTGAAAAATGCTAATATGAAAAATAGAAGGATTTATAACTGTGGTCTGTGGCCTATTAGGGCTTACTCTGTGTGTATTGGGACTCACATGGTCATGTTGTTATTCTATTATCATCCATCAAGCAAGTTAAAAATGGGAAGTCGGCACTTTTTGACAGCTGCCTGGACAATTTTGAGTGATCCTAACAACTTTTACATGGATGCAGCATGCAAGATATGGTCCTGGGACTGTAGATCACAAGGCAAATGGTTCGGGCTATGGTATTGTGTACCTCAGGCCAGCTTATGAAAGGAGAAAAGAAGTTTTACATCCACAGATCGGCTGTGAATATCAAGTTTAACAGTCTCAATTTTCTAAAAACTCGTGAAGTATCACATTTATGTCACAAATCATTGTGTATAGACATGTTGCACCTATCAGTGGAACCACACTGCATAAATAATAACAGGATTCGCTGCAAGACATTTAACAAGTGCACAGGCTATGCCTCCTTTGCTGACTGCTTGGTAGATAGATAGCTTCCATAGCCCTTTGTATTTAGCGATACCTCACTGGTACCACACAGGTAATCATATGTGTGTATGAGAAATTAACAATGCTAATATATGAATAAATTATGCTAATCCCATTGATATGAAACTTAGTGACTCTCTGTTTCAAACTTTTAATTTTGTGGCATTGTCATTGTAGGCCTACAGCCTCCATTCATATGCAGAGCTGTTTATATAAAATCATGTCAAAGTGATTTTCGGCATACCAGAAAAAAAATGCGCATTGTTTGTCAGTAAAGCTGTACAAACCTTAGGTAAAATGTAAATTTCTTTGTTTTTTGGTTTTGTTTTTGTTTCTCCCCCCCCCCCCCCAACCCCACCCCCTTTTATTTTTATTTTATTTTTTGGTAGACAAAAGCTTGTCATATATGTGTGTCATTTGACTGGGGTAAATCATTTAAAATCAGGCATGCTGACTTTGTTGAGCTGTTGAGTTCATCAGCATATTATTTTCACATAAATGAATCAATTTATATCCATGAATATGGATGACAGCACTAACGAACTGCAGATTTTATAACTTTTACCAAGCTAGTGTACATAGGTGGCAAAACATTTGAACTTCAACATACAACCACATATAATTATAAAAGTTTCAGAAAGTGAAACAAGGGGGAAAAAGTTAGCTTCTATTAAACACTTGCCTGAAAACACTTGCGCCTGATAATTGGATTGATAATTGGATGCTTATCAAATTTAAAATCAGAGCACTTGTGAATACAAATATGCATTTATGATATTGGAGTAACTGTACAAACTTTTGTCATTTTCTTTCTAATATGCGCACATACACCAGAAACCATGTCAATAAACCACAACTTATAGTCTACTGCAGAAAAAAAGGCATAGCACCATTGGTTTGTGGAAGCTGGATCACCCAACTGCCCTCCTAATGTTCAAACAAAGGGCGCGTTAAAATTCCATAATTTAAGTAACAAAAAACATAATTTGCTGAATACTGCTACTCTAATCTGTGACCTACTGGTCTTAAACTGTGCACTTTGATGGGCTTATAATGTTTAAACACTGAAACTGTTCCATTGTCTGCCATAATTCAGATTATATCAGGAAAATACTGCCATAATGACTGGTATTAGATGCTGACTTTGTGTAACTGATACTCCCCCATCCACCATTAATGCCTCAGCAGTGAGAGATGTCATATTTTTTGTAGACAAATGTTACGAATCTATCCATAAATAGTAAAAAAATCACCAATTTCACCTAAAAAATTCATTAAATTTTAGCAATATATTCAAATTTGGGGTTAAAATTAAGGGGTGGGGCATTGTAATTTGATCTCTCATTGTAAGGGCAGGACATGCAGGCAAGTGATTATGGGTTTGCATCCTAGCCCATTGTGTCTCGTATTCATATTGGACAGAAAAGAATTGATTGGATGCAATTATATAATTTTCCTCAAAATTTTAATTGATTATTTTATTTGTCATAAACACTGATTTTTCAGATTTAAAAGTTGCTTGCAAAAAAGTTGATATTTTCTTTAATATTGAAGTTTGGTAAAGTTAATGCAAATCCTTTGCAGAAAACAAGTTGTGGCTTCAGTTAAACAAGTTTTAAAAATTTTGATAAGTCTATTAGGTTACAGACTACAGTTGTGATTGGCTGGTTGTGCATCCCAACAGACATAATCCGTAATTGTGAAAATACTGTGTTTTCAGCATGCTGTAGCTTCTGTTTAAATAAAGTTAGCTAAGTCAGGTTTGCTGCATCGCAGAGTTGCTTCATTGGTGGTCATATAGGTGCACTGTCTTCCAAGCCAGGTGGGAACTTTATGATGGGGAAGGACAATGATGTGACCCTGGCAAGAGCACAGTTCATACACCTGTATAAAGCTGACATCCAGGTGTTGTTTCGTATTTCAATTATCACAAATTAAAGAGCTGGGAATTGTATGACAAAATTCCGTCCATATTTTTCTGACATTTTAATCTGTTAAATGCTGTTCACGGAATTTCAAAATGCTGATTATTTAGACTGAAAAATGCTAATATGAAAAATAGAAGGATTTATAACTATGGTCTGTGGCCTTATACCAATACCACCATTGTGCGTTTGACCTTTGACCTAAAATAGTAGGTCAAATATAGAGCTATGACCTTTATTTTCGATAGGCTTCTAGATCACTCTATGAAGCTTCTTGTGTGTTAGATTTAGATTGCTAGATGCAGGCTTTCAACAGTTAGAGCGGTAACGTTGCTTAGCACATGTGGCCATTATGTGTCCTTGAGAATTACGTCAAGGTCAACTATGCTTGCACACAAAGTAGACCATATAGATATAGAAGTGTACTATCATGTGCAATTTGAAAGTCCTGTCTCAAAAATTTCTGAAGTTATAGTGGTCAACAAAATTTCAATGAATAGGTCACTGTAACCCAGATACTTGACCTAGTGACCTACTTTTGATTCATGACACATTCTTTGGTTGTGACACATGTGTGTATAAAATTCCATGTAACTGACTTAAAAACTTCCTAACTTATACCAATACCACCATTGTGCACTTGACCTTTGACCTCAAAAAGTAGGTCAAATATAAAGCTATGACCTCGATTTTCAATGGGCTTCTAGATCACTCTATGAAGCTTCTTGTGTGTAAGATTTAGATTACTAGATGCAGGCTTATAATAGTTAGAGCTGTAACGTCGCTTAGCACATGTGACCTCTGTGACCTTGAGAATTACATCTAGGTCAACTATGCTTGCACACAAAGTAGGCCATATAGATGTGTACTATCATGTGCAATTTGAAAGTCCTGTCTCAATAATTTCTGAAGTTATGCTGGTAAAACCACGGGACGGACGGACAGACGGACAGCGCCGGGTAAAACAATACCCATCGGCCTCATAAGGCTGAAGGGTAAAACCATGTCCTCCTTCGATGAAAGTTCCTCATAAGTGGGTTAAATTCTCCTACGCTTTTATAAGTTTTACGACGCTGGAGTATCCGAGTATCTTGTGGACCTGTGCACTTTTTCTTATTCCCAGCACACTCATTTGATACTTCATTAGAAACACCAATTCTTCATCATCACTTGAATCAGGATTATCAGCCATGATTCTGCCTACAGAATTTTCCCACAAAGTCCACACATGTACAGGGTAGGATTTAAATTACCTTTGTTCTATAAATACTGCGGGTTGACAGCTCTTGAATCAATGAATGATTCTATAGTTATCTGTATAGCTATATAGTTTATTTCTACATTTGTCGTTGTGGTGTGACCAGGACGTTAGTGTGGGCCACATTTGCTTCAGTCCATATATTAATTAGCTACACTGGGTGTACATGTTTTTGTTCGGCGTTAAATGAAAACGTACTGAAGTTAGAAAATTGAGCCACTGAACAATGTAATCAACCAATATTATTGTAAAAACAAGTGCATCTCAATTTTGGCAAGAACCAAAGCCATAATCCAATCACCAATGTGTGATACGTTAGTTTATTTTTAATGTTTGATGGGGCTATGTCTTGGACCAGTGAATTACTGAGTAATGAATCACTCTGTTGCACCATCACACCATTACCAAGCAATCACTAAACTGCTAAACACGCCAACATCATTGCGTGGTCACGTTGCTGAACAACTCACGTCATCTACTTCCTTGGGGCCCTTCTTCGCCTGCTTGAGGGGCTTCTTTTTTCCACCTGTTAAAATCAACGTTAAAATTTAAACCCTGAAGAGAACCAACAGTATCAAAAACTCGCTTCAATGTGAATAAACCCAATCAAAATAGAGTAATTTGTTTCTCACACCAAGAACTCACCTTGCCTTCCCGACATTTTGATGATGCAAAAGGCGGGAGTTATGAACGTATGTAATCACCAATCTGATTGGTTTGGCACAGTTAATTGGGCTTGGTGTGCCACCATACGCTAAAAACTTAAACTAAACTCTCTCTCTCTCTCTCTCTCTCTCTCTCAGATCATTCTAATTCCCACAGTTAAGCTGTCGAAGGTCAATCAAAACAGATATACATGTACAGTGTATTTCACAAGTTGTATATCAAATTAGTAATATACATATATATATATATATATATATATATATATATATATATATATATATATATATATATATATATATATATATATATATACATATATTCCTAATTCATGGACTAATGGCACTTACAACTGTAATGAGCCACATGTACTTTCATATTTATAATTTAGTGCTGTTTATACATGGACTATCGACACAACCTGACATGATCTCTATTAAATGTGAATTGTGTCAACATTTGGGAACACAGGGTAAAACTGCCATATTATTAATGCACTATTTTAAACTTATTGCTTCTCATTTAAACATGGTATTTGTAAGCTTCAAGCTTTAGCACTTAAATTTTGCCACTGTCTTAAGCAAGTGATCAGCTTAAGCCTACTATCTTCCATTTGTTTGGTAAGTTAAATATATTTGAGTATTCTGTTTGGTGACATGTTATTGATGCGGGCACACGTTAGTTAAGCTTCTGAAATATAACAGGAATGGATTTGAAACGCTGTCTTTGACATCTTTTCTATTATCATGCATTTTAAATGTATCATGTAATCTGACACGTCAGTACACTTTATCAATGTTTATTGAGGCCCACAATTTAATATTTCACTTTATAGAACCACATGTATATGACCTAAGTTACTTTGATTGAATTTTCTTCTACCGCTAGACTAGTACTTATCTTGCATATTTTTTACGCATATGAAATCCACTGGTCTCTTAAGTATTGCATGTTGGAATATGGATGGCGTTTTCCAAAGGATCGGCGGCCCCAGACAAAACAAGTCAGAGGAGAATGAAGTCCAGAAAGAATTATGTAAATTCGACATCGTTGGTCTAGTAGAAACCCATTCTGAAAATGATGACACCCTTGTATCAGAAGGATACAACATAGTTTCAAATATTCGTAACAAATCTAATAATGCACGTAAATTCTCTGGTGGCATAGCAGCCTGTATTAAAAATGAAATCAGAAGTGGTGTTTAAGTTATGCCTATAACTAGCTCCGAAATTTTGTGGTTAAAATTGAGCAGTGCATTCTTCAAACTGAGAGACGACATATAGGCCTACTTAGCTTTCGTATACGTCAGCCCACAGGGCTTCAGCTACTGGAATAAATTAAAAGTGATGATATTCTAGAACTCTTAGAAAACGACATTGTTAATTACTCAAAAGTTGGAAAATTCATGGTATACGGTGATTTCAATGCCCGGACTATGGAAGTGGAGGATTTTGTTTTAGATGATGCAAACGAAAATTTATCCCTCCCTGATTTCTATTTAGGTGATCTATTTTTACATCGAAAAAATAGAGACAAATCAAAGATAAATGCTCACGGCGCTCAGTTATTTAACTTGTGTCGGTCTACTGGCCTCCGAATCCTTAATGGATGATTCTTATAGGTGACAACATTGGGTACTCTACCTGTTACAGTCATACTGGTGCACCCAGCGTCATCGATTGTATGTTAACAGAAAAAAAATCTGTTGAATCAAATGTCATATTCAGCGTCCATTCACCGTCTATTCTGTCCATTCATTATATTTTTTTCAACCTGTGTTAGAGTCGGTCATTTTGACACACATTCAACAAATATCAAGTGTACACCTATCAGAAACTTGTTTGGAAAAATGATGATGACTACAGATTCTCTGCTGCCCTTCTGAGTAGTGACCTGCAAATTGACATGAATTGTATCTTTGATCAGCTATGTGATGTAGACTATTCTGTAAATGATATGACTTCATATGTCAACAATCTTTTGATGAAGGCTGCCAGAATGGCTCATGTCAAATGTTTTTATGTAAATAATAGAAGGAGAAAAACAAAAAGGTAAGAAAATAAAAAAATAATGGTTCAATGTTGACTGTATAGGAATATGTACAGATCTGAAAAAGTTATCTGTACAGCTGCGTCGGTATCCTTTTATGTAACATGTACTTGGTACATCATTATAGACACAAGCGAAAACAATATAAAAACTGCTGAGTCGGAAAAAGTATGAATTTCATGGGCACATAGTGAGGCAACTAGAGAACTTGAAGGACAAGGATCCAGCAGCCTTAGAAGCCTATATGACCAGTTACCTAATAAAACTAGTTCCTCTAGATCTACTAATCCGATTGATAATAATGAAGTGTGGATTCACCACTTCAAAAGTGTATTTAATGATTCAAGTGTGACGAATAATGAGATTTTAGATATGATTTATACTTGACAATACAAACAAAATTTTCAATGAGCTAAATTTTAAAATCACTGATATGGAAGTAAAAAAAAAAAGCCATTTCGAAGTTAAAACGGGGTAAAATTCCAAGCCATGATGGTCTTTAAAGTGTAGAATCAATGTGATTTATCCTCTTGTTACTGCTGTGTTTAATAGAATTTTGTGTGACCGTAAGTTTCCAGATAGTTGGCGTCATAACCTATTGACTCCCATACATAAAAAGGGAGATGCACATCAACCAGGGAACTTCCGGGGAATTGCCATATCAAGCCATTTTTGTAAACTATTTTGTAGTGTTTTACACAATAGACTGTACAATTTCTTTGAAAATAATAATGTGATCCAATTCAATCAGATTGGATTTCAGAAAAAGAGCCAAACGACTGATCACATATTAACATTAAAAACTCTACTTCATAAACATATTCAGTCATCTTCTAAGAAATACCTATACACGTGCTTTGTCAATTTCCAAAGGGCCTCTGATATAGCGACAAGCGCAGTTATTTGCAAACTTCTGCTGAATGACGTTGGTGGAAATGTAAATGTATCAACTCTTCCTGCTTTCTGTACAAGGGACACAACATCGATATCACTCAAAGATACTGTTATTTGGGTATTGGGTTTTGTCCATCCGGCACTTTCACTCATGCCTCTCAAAAAATTAAAAGATGAAGCCAGCAAAACTCTCTTCAAATTGCGGTAATATCCTGTTAACAATAATGTGTCTGTAGTTAGCTATGAATTATTCAAATCTCTTATTCTACCTATTATATGGGAGTGAAGTGTAGAGCATATTTCATATTAAAAACCTGAATTCTGATAATTTGTACCAACTCTGCGACAAGCCTATTTTTGAAAATCTACATATGAGTTTTTGTAAGTACTTTCTTGGTGTGCATAGGAAAGCCTCAAATGCAGCTGTCCGTAGAGAACTATAGGCAGTTCCCCAGTATCTGTTACTTCTGTATGTAACGCTGTCAAATATTGGACGCATCTATACATAATTTTGACACAAATTCCCTGGTGTATAAGCTTTACTAGAAAATTATTCTCTATTACAAATTACAAAAATTGTTGGGTTAAACACATCAAAGAAATTCTGGACGGTATTGGCATGACAAAAACCTGGTACAACCTGCCATGGACGGTAATAGATCCCAGTTTACCATTACCCTACTACTTAATTATCTTGAAAATATGTACAAAAATCAATGGGCTAAAGTTGTATCTGGTGAACATAACCCTAATTCCAGCAAACTGCGCACATATTGTAAATTCAAACGAACCTTTGAATTTAAATCTTATTTACAACAAAAATTACCTGCAAAGAAACAAAAACATTTCAGTAAATTAAGAGTTAGTGCGCACACGCTGGCTGTTGAAACCGGAAGATACACACGTCCATAAACACCTTTGGAACAACGCATATGTGAGTTATTACTGCCCGGCAACATTGAGGATAAATTTATTTTATGGTACATTGTAATTTTTTTGAAAGAACAAAGGGAAAAATTCTACTCTGATTTATCTCATTTACCCAATTTGTATACTGACTTTATGAATTCAAAGGAAGCAGAGAAATTTTACTTCCTTGTGACTAACGTATTCCCATTGGTGATAACATTTGTCAATGAGGTATATGAATGTAGATCGAACAACAAACTTGGCTCCTAATTTTTGACACTGGAGTGCACCAGAGGTTATATATATATATATATACATATATATTTCCTGCACAAGTACTGGTACCATCATTTGTTATACATGTATGTTTTTCTCTCTGATTTATTTGTATGTCCTTTTAATAAGTATTATGTATTTTGACTATACCTTATATTAGGTTCAGGTCAATAGAGTTATCTATTTTACTTCCAAGGAAAATATATTAGAGACCACGCATACGCACATACACACACACACACACACACACACACACATATATATATATATATATGTGTGTGTGTGTGTGTGTGTGTGTGTGTGTGTGTGTGTGTGTGTGTATACATATATTCTTTCTAAGTGCCCAAATTTAACGGACAAACTTGATTAGATCGTTCACATTAATTTTCCTCCAAAGGACTTATGGATGGATGGATGGATGGATGGATGGATGGGTGGATGGATGGATGGATGGATAGATGGATGGATAGATGGATAGATAGATAGATAGATAGATAGATAGATAGATAGATAGATAGATAGATAGATAGATAGATAGATAGATAGATAGATAGATAGATAGATAGATAGATAGATAGATAGATAGAATAGCTATGTTTGGTCTAAACAATTTTACACAATGTGGTACAAGAATACATTATTAAGTTTAAAACCAGGAGACCATACATAAAGACTCCGAGGAGTTGCTGACATGTAGGCCACGCTAAAGATATGCTATACTTAATTACTATGTTTTAACTCAATTATTAATGGCATTACTTAGGTATTTAATGGCATAACTTAGCAGGTATAAAGACATAAACTTTTGTTTAAATGACTGTGACCAGCTATAGTGAATCTGCAGTACATGCGCCACATTATTTCACCGAATTCCACACTTTTAGATGTCAATGACTTAACATGCAAACAGTTTTGTGCACTTTGTGACTCTTCGTGTTCTGAGGTTCAATTTCAGCTCGTGGTTTTTTCCCAAGACAAAAAAGAACAAAAGAGAACACCAGACACAGTATGACACGGTCGAGCATGCATTTGTCATCATCGTGGATTTAATTTTAATTCCTACATTTTGTACAAAATTTTAGGAAGCATCTTTAGAAATTAAATGTTGTTTGTGATGTCAAATAAAATATCTTTCCCAAAGTCATTTTAAACTTGAAGAGCTTCGTTCTACTTTTAAAACTGACCCTTTTCCTCTTTTTCTTTTAATAAGTTCCAGTTCAGTTTTATTTATCCTCAGTTTTTGGGAGGATGAAACATTAGCTCAAAGCTATTTTCACCGAGCTTTGAGATTAAAATCTTACTTAACTTAGGAGATTTACATAAATAGTATGAGAAGTTTCAATTTTTAGTGCAAAATATATGAATATATTAAAATATATTAAATCAAATTAAAATTATTGAAATGCAGTATAAGAATACTACCCTTTATCAATTTAAATACAAAATAGATGAATATATTGAAATACAGTACAAAAATATTACCTTAATCTGATGTTGTCAGAGTACCTTAGAAAATATAATAATCATTGCCATGTTGTACGTGGTATTGCCACAGAAAATCACAATGACAAATTTACTATACCAAAAAGTTTGTTAGTAATATATCACTGCGCAAATCCTCTCCAACAACCCTGCCCCTGCGAAGGCATATAAATTTAATACAGTTTTCAAAATTTTAATTTCAGGTGTAGCTATTGTTCAGAAATTTCCTTCACTTCCTTTCGTTCAGCGACCTTGTTGTAGGAAATGTATACTCTTCACCTATATAGTATAGTGGGTGTGTTGCTCAGTTTCAAACTCACATTGCCAAATAATAGGTTATCCCTTCAAATTCAGGGTCTGTTACACCTATTTTGATTGGCCAACGAAACCCACTGGCTCAGTGACAACAAACATGGCGGAATACCAGGGTGAAAATCAGGGCTGGTATTTTTTGCGTGAATCAATGAATATTTCTTCTTCATGGTTGTTTGAATTGCTTTTCTGTTAGGTTTATAGCATATTGTCAAATTCAGGTACTTGTACAATGTGTGAGACAAGTAATTATATGTTTTGCATGGCGAAGGGCGCAGGCTTAGTATGCTGTTGGGACTTTCACAGTCAGCGAAATGACAACTTCATAATACCATGCCATAGCATGGTCAGTCATTGACTGTTGAGGTGTGTGAGCTTGGCTTTTCACTTGAATTGTTGGAAGTTCAGTGTTTAACTGTAAAGACATTCAAGATCACAGACAACCAGGTACAGCACAAAGGACGAATAATGTTCAAGAACGAATTTCAGGTAAGTCTGTGGATTTATAATCTAATCCGAGTTTATGCAGCCAGTGGCCCAGTCATGTTAAGTAACAAGTTATTTCAATTGAAATAAATACCTAAAAAGTAAGGTCACCGGCTTTTGATGGAACTGATAATTGTACGGAAGCCTAAGAGTCCACAACATAGTTACAGATCAAGTCGTCCGAAAATGAGGTTTTCCCAAGTCAACTTGAACTCGACCCATTCATCCATAGACTATGTCTATGACCATGTCAAATTGTCCCCAAACCATGTGTAAACTATCTCATCCCAATGCTTCATTGTTCCATTACCAACTTGTCCAATTCCCATGTCATCCCAATGTCCGTTCACCCTAATCCCAGCTTGTCCCAATACCACCCCTCCAATTCCAACTTGTCAATTGGTCCTTATTCCAACTTGTCTCTGTAATGGAGCACTGAGTGGAGTTTGCAAGAACCTAGGACACTATGTTGTGGACAGATGTTGTGCAACATTCAACTTTACCCCAATATCGGTTGATCACATGGACTATTTGCTACTGTATAATACATGGTCACAATTCAGTTTGTCGCATTACATTTCATTGTCCTACAATAAAGTTGAATGGTCATTTGATCACAAATTAACTGATCGGAATGAAATATAATCGCCAACATTTTAAAGTGACATAACAGCAAATTTATGTAAATTGCATCATGCATATAGGCCTGTTGAAAATGCAATGTTTCATAATGGGTATGCCTTCGTTTCAACCCAAAAGCTGAATGGGTCCATGACACTCTGCATGCAGGCTTATGTACAATGCATCAATTGTGCTTACCCCTCTTGGGGGGGGGGGGGGGGGAATTGAGCAATCAGAGTTTCGGCCTGGTTTTGGCTTGTGAGCACAATAACTTTAAAAGTCTTGATGTTACCCCAATATAATAATCAGCACTTATAGGGTGTATGAAAATTTAGGTTACTTCGATATTGGTGGCACCACCTGCAGTATTATGTAATATAGGGGTTAAAATGTGAAAATCTTGTGAACACTCTAGCATCTTTAATTTTTTGGTGGACCCTCACCAAATTTGGTGGGATTGTGGGGGTGGGTGGGTGGGTGTCAATGTCTAAGTTGCTATTGATACTAGTGGCGTCACCTATAATTTGACTGAAATGATGAGCCAAAATGTGTTTTAAGATGTAAAATTCCATATTTGGAAAAGCAATTGGATTAGACTTGCCAAATTTATATGATGTATAGACCTTGGCCAAAGGTAGAATATTATATAATATCAGTGACCTTGACGTATTTTTGTGAGGTCATCGTATCTGTAAAGCAGAAAAAGTGATTTTGTATTGGCTGGGTTTAGCTTGGACATCAATGGCGAAGGGAATCGAGCCTCCAAATCAAAATTGCACTTGATTACATAAAACTGTACTTGGTGACCTATGTTAAGGGTCGCTGTTACCCAGTAATTATGGAGTGTGGTGCTTGTCCAAGTTTATTGTTTTTCATTAATAACTTGAAAAGTTATCACCTGATTTCAACAAACAGACTATATATGGAAAGCTGGATGTGGGGCACATATTTTGAACATAACAATTTTTTAATCCTAGTCGCAGGTCATCAAATGGCCAGTTTGAATATAGGGGTCATCGAATGAATGCTCTGCACCCCACAATTCTTGAAATACACCCATATAATGTTTAGGAGTTATTAAGTGTATAAAAAACTTTGTTGACATCAATGTTGGTGGCACCACCTATAGAATTATGTAATGTACAGGTCAAAATGTGAAAATCTTGTGACCGCAATATTGTTCACAGTTTTCGAGTTAGCCCAATATAACTTTCAGGACTTACAAGGGGTATAAAAATCTAGGGTTTTTTTTTTGATAGTGGTGGTCCCCGTACAGTATTATGCGATATTGGGGTCAAAATATGAAAACCTTTTGAACATTCTGGATATCGTCTTTAATTTTTGGCACCAAATTTGGTGGGATTGTAGGGGAGGTCAAAGTCTAAGTTGCTAATGATACTAGTGGCACCACCTATAAATTGATGGAAATTATGCGCCAAAATGTGTTATAAGAGATAAAATTCCGTATCTTCAAAAGTGATTGGATTAGACTTGCCAAATTTATTGGATTTATAGACAATGTCCAAAGCTAGAATTGTCTGGAATATCAGTGACCTTGAGCCATTTTTGTGAGGTCCGCATGCCTGTGAAGTTGAAAGAGGTGATTTTGTAATAGGGTGACTTCAATGGCAATCAATGTCAGTACAGCACCAGGCAGGCCTGTGGGCCTCTTTTATTACATAATCTGGTTGTCGTTGATATTCTGTCCCAAGGTCACTGAGGACATAAAGTTAAGAACTCACTCGTTGTCTTGGCACATGCAACAATATTCATCACAGGAGTTGCACAAATAAGCTATGATTATATGTGGAGCAAATTGCCATCTGGTAGACAATTTTTACATTAAATGTACATAAGCTTTATATGTTCAGAAGCCACTTGAGGACTCGCAACTTTGAAATTCACAGTTGCAATATAGCCACGATGCCAGCAGAGCATTAGGTCTATGGGCCTCTTGTTTAATTATAAGTAATCGGTCAATACGATTCTGATTTCAAAGCTTGCTTTAGACCGAAATATAGGTCTAGCGGTTCTAGGACTGTTATGTTATACAATGTATCAAATAATATCAATCCACAGTCACAGTGCAGTGTTTGTTGTAACAAAATGTTGGTGTGATGAACCATTTAAATTGTGTGTGTGTGAGTGTGTTTGAGAGAGAGAGAGAGAGAGTCACATAATGTACATTTTTTAATTCATTTATTGCAGGGTGGTCCATATTTTGAAATCTTCAGTGCCCAAGGCAAAGACCCTGTGTCTCAATGGAAACTGAGTGGATCCTCAGGGATTAGAAAGGTAAAATGACAGAAGCTCAGGCCATTAGTAGCGTGTGTTTTGTCATGTCAGTTCAATATGCTGCAAACACATGAATGCACCAAAAGGCTCCCTCCTTATTTTGAAAATCCTTGGACTACACAATTAATGTGATTCCCTTGTGTCTGAAATTTTTCAATTTATAAATATGCAAGTGACACCACAGTACATGTACAACTGATGCAACTACACGTATTTCTAAAAGTCGGCTTTATGTCTTTTAGTTAGTTAATATCAAATATCTCTTCTTAAAATTATAAGAAAATTATGTGGGTGTGAAAATGTATAGTGTACATTGTGTATGATGAATGGAAAACCGATAGATGTAGCATGATTGTAACAAACATGATAGAGATAAAGCAAAACTTGAAATGTAGTAAGTATGATGTGCATTTTCATATTTGCCCAGCTGTACGACAAAGATGTGAAGAGTTTTGTCTTCAATGTGGAAGGGGGTGGAGCAACCACCAAAATGCAGCTTCCAAAAGACGCAAAGAATGCCTGTGAGTACAATACACATTTCTTGTATGTATTGGTCCTCACTTACACCTAGACTTACAAAGGAAGAAGAAATATAAAGGACATGCTGCAGTTCTTCAAGTATTTTGTGGTTGTGTCATTCATTTCATATATTTTAGTTTGCATAATATGTAGAGGTACAATTCAAGTATATGGGAGAATACTGTCAATAAAGAACTACAGTATGTCTGGATTGTTTAGGAAGAAACAGACTTTTCATCGTTTGGTATTTTGTAAGCGTAGACAGAATATCATGAAGAGGTACTCCATAAACAGGCATAGTAATAACAAGGACTGATCTACACTTCAAAATCAGTAGCTAAAATTGAAAATATTGACATAACTAACAAATAGTCTGTGATGGTCCATTAATAATTTATTTTAACTCATTTTAGCCATTTACACATTTCTTAAGCCAAATTCAAGAAACATTAGCATATGGCCACATGGCTAATGGTCAGATCAGTCCCTGAATAGAGTATCTTTTCCTGGGCTTGAGGATATAGGATGGTCTAATATTGAATACAGGAACTATACAAAATACATACCATGTAGATGACACAAGATTGACCAAGAACATTTTTTAAATGGGATCATGAATTATGTATTGAACAAAATTGGTTGTGAAATAGAGTTGATTAAGGGAATTAGACTATTGCCGTTATTTTGCTGGGCAGTGGCTTTGCAAGTTACAGATACTTAACAGTAAAATGAATGCACTGCTGGAAGCTAACGGGAGAGTATCTATGTATTCTGAATCCAAAATTACGCATATATGCACTGTTTAATGAACTTTTTTTTTCTCACAGAAAATATATAATCATGTTTATGATACTATATATAGAAAACAGCAAGCATTATCAGTACAGTTACATTTGGGGATGCTTCCTTTGAAAATTGAAAAAGTGTCCATGTAAATGTCAGGTAATAAATCACAGAATGTGGTTTGTAATTTAGACAGTGTAAAGGGTGAGTTTCATATTTTGTTAGTATGTTCCTCCATATAAAGAATCAACAACAGCCCTTTTTAGGAACATTTCATTGTCTAATCCAATTTTTAGCTCTGCTGACTTGTCAGGCAGCAGACGTTGTGTAGAGGGTCTTTGTCCGTCATCCATCTGTCTGGTCATTGTTCTGCACTCTTGACATTTTTGACTTCTCAAAAAATCAGGTGGATTCACTTCAATCTTGGTCGGAATGATACCTTTGGTGGATCTCTACTGAGTTTGTTCAAATGCTCACATTCTACTGATTTTTTTGATTTGTTATTTTTTGGGGGCTCATTAAAAAAAAAATCTTTAAAAGTGCCAGGCCAATCACTTTGAAACTGCATACGACACTTCTGGGGATACATAGATCTTTTTTGTTTCAACAAGTAGCTCTCTTGTATAGTTCTCTTGCATTAAAAAAGTTGACATGATGCAAAAACAATACTTTTCACATTGGAAAGTTTATGGAAAGAGACTGGTACATCAGAACATATGTATAATATTAAGGTCACTGTATTTTATTACCACACCATTTGTGTTTAACTATGATTCTTTAAAATGATTACATTGGATATAATCCCAATGTGGACTGCATATATCTAAATTGGTCTAATATTATACTGTATGATTATGGATATGGTACAAGTTGCTGTAATAAAAGATGAAATATTCATTCATTTGGTACCATTGTGTGACATACATGTGCTCTAAATATTGATCTGATGTCTTCAGTTACAGTCATTTTTATGAATATACATGCACATGCATTTTGCTATTACAGTCTGAGTAATATTTTATGAAGGCAAACTCAGCTTTTCATGTTTGACTTTCTTTTAGTGTCCTTAATTCAGAGATACCTGATCATGCAGATTTATGTACCAAAGGGAGCAGACTTCTCTGTTGACTTAGGGTAAGTGCACCCAAAATCCATCAATTTGTAACAATTGTTTCATCATTTTCTCTTGGGGAGTGCAGGTGTATCAACCAGTTAAAATAGAATTCTCAGAAATTGTTTTCTTTTTGGTCCATATTCAGGTACATTGAATATATTTGTAAACCTACATGGGCTCACATCATGATGAGGGGCACATAATAAAGAAGACTGCAAGTGTTACCTTCTTTGAAAACAACAAGTTGGTAATCAATAATTATTGCTAATGCTGCTCATGACTAGATTATTTGGAAATTTGAGGGTGAAATACATGTAGTGCTTTCTAGTGCATTTTGGATGGTTAAAAAGGCTAAATATACAGATATTTAAACCATAATTTTAATGTATGAGCTTAGAAAAAAAAAATTTTTAATGTAGTCACATTTTTAGATATGAACGGGAGAAATCCTTCACAAGATATGAGAGAGGGAGAATTTTCCAAATCAGGACAAAACCAGATCTGTGGTGCAGAGTGGAACAGTTGTAGTCTTTGTAGCTTGAATGTAGAATCTCCAAGATAGAACGCTGTGATCTCAGAAATTCATTAGCCAAACAAAATCACCACATTCTGCATATCTTTAGCTCATTTACACTGTGCACCATACAAGCAAGAAACAGCCAGGAGTTCTCAAAACTCATGTTTGCGAAGGCTCAGAGCAGGAATTAATCATTTTAATTATGTTTTGAAGGGTTACAGATATTGGCAACAACAAGAGACGATTGTTCTTGTCCACGGCACATAAGGAGACCCACCCCACACCGTTACATGGCAAGTTCCCTTTGGGTGTGATCCGCAGAGCTACAGTAAGTGGTCTAGACTATTTAGTTCAGCTGAGCTTGTTGTGTAATCTGTTATCTGTCATCTGTAGTCCATTCACATTTTCAACTTTGCCTACAAAACCACATGATGGATGTCTGCCTGGTTTGTTCATGAGATAGCACAGTGGTCAAATTTTTAAACGAATGTTTTCATTCCGGTTTAACTCTTCTGACCAAAGGTTGCAGAGCTTATACGATCAGTCATGTCTGTCCGTTCATCCTTCCATCCATCCTTATATTGCCAATTTATATCTTTATTATTATGAATCCAAATGGATGGAAGAATTGGCAAAAGCAAACTACACCGCTGCAAGAAGATTCTATTCACATACTAGAAGATTCATTGATGATCTATGTACTCTTAACAACAAGGATGAGATCAAGAAATATGGACTTATGAAGTATATGAAAATCAAGGTTGAGTATGATATTTGTGTCACTGGCTGTAATATATGGGTCAAAATGTGAAAATCTCGTGAATGCTCTGGCATCCTTAATGTTTGATAGATCTTCATGATATTTAGTGGGACTGTGGGGGTCAAAGTCTAAGTTGCTTTTTGATACTAGTGGCACCACATATTATTTGACGTAGATGATAACCAAAATATGTTTAAAGATATAAATTGTATACCTTGAAAAGTAATTGGATTAGACTTACCAAGTTTATATATATATAGACCATGTCCAATGCTAAAATGTTATATAATATTTATGATCTTAACCTATTTCAGTGAGGTCACCAGGCCTGTCAAGTTGAAAGGTGATTTTGTAATAGCAGGGTGTAGCTTGGACATCAATGGCGAAGAGAACTGTGCCTCCAGATCAAAATTGTACTTGATTACATGGTTACATAAAACTATGCTTGGTGACCTACCTTTTGGGTCACTGTGACTCAATAATTATGGATTTTGGTGCTTTGTCCAAGTTTATTGTTTTTCTTCAATAACTGAAAAAGTTATTACCCTATCAGAACAGAAAGACCATGACTAGAAAGCAGGATGCCGGGGGCAAATTTTGGACATTAGCAATTTTTAATATGGGCTGAAGGTCAGGGTCAAATGGCCAGTTGGAATATACAGGTTATCTTGTGAATGCTCTGCACCCCACTGTCTTTTCATTGAGGCCCATATAACTTTAAGGATTTATCAAGTGTATGAAAATCTAGGTCGATGTCAATTTTAGTGGCACCACCTGTAGTATTATGTAATATACAGGACAAGATGTGAAAATCCTGAGAGTATTCCAGCATCCTTAAATTTTTATGGATGTTCATGAAATTTAGTGGGGTTGTAGAAGAGGGTCATATCTCAGTTGTTTGTATTACTAGTGGTAGTGGTACCACCTATAATTTGACGGAAATTAGGAGTTAAAATGTCATGAAAGATACAAAGTTCCATATGTTGAAAAATTATTGAATTAGATGTGCCAAATTTATGTGATATATTCATCATGTCCAATGCTAATATCTTATGTAATATCAGATACCTTGACGTATTTTTGTGAGATCACTGGACCAGTTAAGATGGAAGAGGTGATTTTGTAATGGTAGGGTGTAGCTTGGACATTAATGGCAGAAAATTGAGCCTCCAGATGAAATTTGCACTTAAGTACATTGATATAAAACTACCTGGTGACCTCCCTTTGGGTCACCATTACCCAATGACAGGCCTTGACCTATTTTCCAAGGTGATTAAGCATGAGAAGCAAAACCCTGATATTTACTGAATACATTAAGTTAATATATTTCAGGTTTAAAAAAAAACAATTTCCCATGTTTTCTCCTCAGATCATATTCATCTATCTTTTGTTCTTTTATCAGTGGCTAAATCTCTGTTTTGACCTGGTGTCACTGGTGGGAGAAACCTGGAAGGGCCAGACTTTCAAGAGTGTAGAAAGTATATGTATAAGTGCAAGCTGCAAGCTTCGACGCATATTCACAATGAAATCTCAGCCGCCTGACACCACAGATGATGATGGTAAGATATAGTATATGCTGAAACCTAGTTACTTATTAAGAAGTTTACTTTGCCTTGTTCAGAGTCTACAAGCTCAAGCAAAACACATTGTTTATTTTGTGTGACGTGTTTTAACTTATTCATGAACTCAGGTTTATTCAATTCAGTCATTGATTTAGGCAATGGGAAGTGTGTCATTCCTTGGTGTTCCTCAACCCTGACAAACTCGCTCCATTAGCATACATCACAGATGTTGGTATATTTCAATAAAATGTGCGTGAAGTTAGGAGAATGTTCCTTGTACTGATTTGCAGATATTTTGGAGATATCCATGCCTACAAATGCTGGTGAAGTTGAGTCCATCCCTAAACAATGTCAACTGGCACAAGATGTACCACAGGAAACACAGGTCAATGATTTCTGTTTCTTATTTGTTAATAACTGGGCAAGATACGAGCAGATATAGACGAGGGGCCTATAAAAGCAAAGCATGATCTGGTCACTTAACTTACTGATTGTTTCGAAACAGTGATGTAGAATTACTTGCCTTCCATGTTACAATCATGAAAAATGTCAGATTAAGTACTGTACAAGACAAAAACCAAAATAATCTTTTACGTACTTGTGGACCATCTCTTTGGCATCAAATTGAAAAACTAGAATAAAAGCCTTTTCCATTTAATTTTAAATTAGTACATGTGATTTCAGGCAGATTATAGTTTTGTAGCATGCACAAAACCTGGCTACAGAACGGAGAACCTTCAATTTTTATGGTTTATGTTATTGAAAATGTGAACTATCACCTGCCTCAGTTAATTTACAAAAAAGAAGTAAAATATACATGCATTGCTGACTCATTTGGTTTTTAATGTACATTTTGGAAGATATATGATCTGTACCAAGAAAGTTATTCGAAGAGAGACTGAAACCCAGGCATCAAATGCATTACGCAAAGTGAAGTGTGTTTATAATAAAGTTAATGCTCTTTCATGTACAGGTAGTAACAGTTGCCAAGATCCGCCATTTTGAATGGAAGATTCTGCGAGGTGGAGACCCGAGTGCCAAACCTTCCTCCCTGTATGACTTAGGTATGTCACTTAAGAATGTTCCACCCTGAAAACGGCAAGTGTGTTCACATACATTTTTTGGCCAGGACTGATGACATTTGTTCATTCATACACATACATGTCATCATCCTCTGACAAGAAATGGGTAGATTTTATATTTAACAAAGAATAAAGAGGAAATGAATGTATGTTGAAGAGGGAGACCACTCAAAATGGGTAACATTTGTATCTAAAAATCCAAAAGTTCAGTACAAAAAGTGGGAGACTACCACCAAGTGGGACAGATTTGACAGCTTGGTTTATGTAGCTACATCTGGGGGAAGGTCAACATTCAACTCGGCATAGATAACACAGAATTTAAAAAGATAAGCCAATGCAAAAGGCTGATGGAAGAAGGGGTGGGCACATGTTAATTGTATGGAGTGCACATGATGCTGGTGGAGTTGAACATTCAAGAGTTCCCAGGATTTGTTGACTCCATTCTGTCTTCACCTCTGACAATGCTGAATGTTAGAAACATACAATAACAGGCAAAATTATTAATGCTAATTGTGAGATATCCATATACACTTTGTCCCTTTCTTTAGAGATCATTTTAATAAGAGACCACCTGTTGTCTGGACCATCTTTTCCAGATACTTGCTTGGAACCTTTCACCTTATCTGTGCCTTGCATGAAAGACCAATTGCCGTGAGAGTCCGCAATGTGGTCATTCCGAGGAGTGGTCTTTAAAGACAGGTTTCACCGTATCTGCCTTTGATAGAAATACCTCAGTTCCTTCAGCTCATGGCACTGAGTGCAGTGTAAAGCAGTTATCTCCTGTAATGCTGATGGTGTGATTGCACCTTCAATATATAACATGTTTGCAGCTGATGTGCAAAAACAGTCATACTTAATATCAGGGCACCCGCAATATTTTTCAACACATTTGTCCTCTGAGCTTGTTTCTTGGCAAAATGCTGAGGAGTGCCTGAAGAAAACAGACAAACTTGATTCTCGTGGTGTTTCTCAGCAAAATTGCTGAGAGATGATGGGAAAATGATTGTTGTACAAATTTCCTCTGCATTTCTCGGCAAAAAGCGTGGAGGATGGCCCTTTCTCGGCATTTTGGCTCTCCTAGTGTTGATCATGTAGTAAACTACGAAAACATGTTCATAGCTTTATATTTTCGAATTTCTTCAATACAAACATGATAAGCATATTACAATACACGACGAAGAAAAATAAAAAGGGAAAGAGGAATATGTGTCATGTCTTTTGCAGACTTAAATTCAAGTGGAGGCAAGAAATCACAAGATGGCTACCATATTGCTTTTGGGACCAAGGTGCCCATGCCGGCACCAGGCAGTGCACACAGGAGAAGTATCAGTAAAGAGGTAGGTCAGATTACACTCACTGAGCCTGATCAAGCTAAGGTCAGCAAAATCCAAGGCAAAAGTATATTCTGTGTTGAAGTACATGTGCAGTTTTTCTGTTTAAAGTAAATATTTACAAGTACTATAGGACAAGACACCATAAAAAAAATTGCACCACAGTTAATTTCCCCTAAACAACAAATATGTACATACAGTGAAACCTCATTATAACGACACTCAGATATGCGACATATTCAATATGATGACACAAATTTTCATGGAAAAATTCGATTTTCTTTGTTATTTGATTCATTTTATCTGATTTATTCAGTTATGTGACATATTTCGTGGGGAACAGATGGTGTCATTATAAGGAGTTTTCACTGGACCTGTATTTTCTCACCTGTCTTGTGAAGAAACTGTTTTTCCTTTATTCTGCTATAAACCTCGGCAGTGGGGTATTCTGGGGCAGACAGTAGGATCATGCGGGAAATAACTCACCTGTATGCACTGGTTGACCCACAACCAGTCTGGTTTCACTTTTTGTGTTTGAACAATCAAATTCAAACAGTAGAAGAACTACATGGAAACCAAGTTCATGTGGGTTAGGTAGTCCATTGTACAAGAGCGTTGATGTGTACTACAGGCCACAGACCAAGTTATAAATCCTTCTATTTTTCAGTCTAAAAATCAGCATTTTGGTATTTTCAAATTTCGTGAACGGCATTAACAGATAACAATGTCAGAAAAACATGGATGGATTTTTGTCATATAATTTCCAGCTCGTTAATTTGTGATAATTGAAATACGAAACAACACGTGGATGTCAGCTTTATACAGGTGTATGAACTGTGCTCTTGCTGGGGTCACATCATTGTCCTTCCCCACCATAATGTTCCCACCTGGCCTGGAAGACAGTGCACCTATATGACCACCAATGAAGCAACTCTTTGATGCAGCAAACCTGACTTAGCTAACTTTATTTTAACAGAAGCTACAGTATGCTGAAAACATAGTATTTTCACAATTGCAGACTATCTGTGTTGGGATGTGCAACCAGCCAATCACAACTGTGGTCTGTAACTTACATGGTAACAAATGTGTCCTCCCTGTGTATGATGGATGAAAGTAGTTTCTTAATAGTGCCTGGAGAGACTTAGTTGGGTGGAAATACATTGGACATTACCTGTGCTGACGACTGTTTACTCTCTAGTGTAGTATTTATTTTTGAAGCACAAATGTGGTAGACACACCAAATTTTAGATCTTTTTCGGAAAAGCATTTCTTCACATCATATTATGGTTTTTAAAGATTAACATCAGATGTATATTTGGTGCTTTGCCATATTGAATGATTTTGTAAAGATTTGAATACTGTACTTTTCACAATTTGATTTATATTTAAAATGTGGATTGTACTGAGAAACCATTGAAAAATTATGAGTTTTCGCATGCTTCAGCATTTTGGAATTTTAAAGAGGAATGCATATTTCATTGTTTTTGTGGGTAGATTTAAAACCTGTTAATACTTTCCAGTCTAGGCTATTTCATTGACTTATGTAGCTTGTGTATGGGGATTTAGGGCAAAATTCCAAATGTTGGACCCAGTTTATTGTGTATCTATGATATACCTAGTTATCACAACTGTATATCAACATGTTGGGTAGAAGTAGAGCCCTTGGGTTCTGGAAGTGTCAAAATGAAAATAATCAGTGTAACGCTTGGTTGCCATGGTAACCAAAGTATCGTTTCGTATTCTGATATTTTGCAAAAAAATATCTTGTTTAACAACATGAACTGGTTTACCAAGGTCAATGTTACATTCTTAAGCCTTTATTTAGTGCTGGGATTTTGACAAGTACATTTATGCCTGCGATTTTTGCAAATACATCGTTTGTATCAAATATAATGTGGGGCAGTTGCCATGGCAACCATGTTGGTCAGCTAATTTTGACAAATTGGCAAATTACTGTAATCTATGTAGCCACATGAATTCAGCAAATTTCAATTAAAACACATTCGTGAGCATATTTAGAAAGTTTGTGAGTGAGAAACTTTTGCCACAGGAAAGCTGCAAATAGACCTCAGAATATGCATTGCCAAAATTATCTCAAGGTCACTTAGGGTCATGTGACATGGCCACCATCTAGGATTTTTGCTCCTTTTTTTTAGTAAATCTTAGCATCATTTGACTATAAACGTTTAACCAATCCAAAACATACCTGGAGTGCTCAAACATGCAGCAGATATGTGAATTGACACTTCATCCTTACAAATTATACCATTTCAGCTCTGAAATTAACAATTCAGCAAGGCATTTACCATAATGATATGTCATAGACCCGAATGTTATTTCTGTTGCTATATTTTCATTTTGGGGTAAATATATGAAAAGGACATTGTAGGGAAGTAAGACATTTATGTCACTATCACAAGAATAAATGTTCAAAATTTTATGACATGGGGTGAGACAGGCCTTTTGATTTTGTTGCTTAAAATATCTCGAGGTTATTTCAGGTCACATGACATGGTCGCCATCTGCAAAGTGATGTAGGAAGGCGAGTCTGCATCTATAGGGCCTCCGATTACAACGGTAATGTGCGTGGGTCTGCATGTACATGAACTCTGACTGGAAAGTGTTAATCCTTATCAACAGTTTGACCAACATAATTTTTACCAGTCCCTTGACACTTGTGTATGTTAATGTCCCTTTTCTCATACCCAGGGTAACCTGACAAGCAGAAGGTCAGCAACAAGGTCACGCATGGAGGGTGTGGGTGAGTTCTTAAGGTCATCTTCTACCATCAAAGGGGAAATCTGATTGATAGATAGGTAGATCCAAATACTAGTGTACAGCTCAAGCCTTTGTCCTACATGTTTATAACGTGGATAAAGTTCATAAAGGAATGTCCATGATTGTCATCATTTTCACTTATGAACAAAACATTCGTGGGGGTGAAAGGGATGGGGGGAGCAGAACTAAATGATGATTTTTGTTGAAAAAAATAAATGAAAACAATCAGAATTTACAACTTTTCAGACTATAAGCTCAAAAAATCTATAGACAATGTTACAGCGCAACAAACATTTTTGTTTATATTATATGTTGCTTAAGTTTCACACAATCCATGTGTATGTTTTCATCATTTTATACCTATAGATAGTATCCCATATGAAGTTAAGTTCAGATCTCCATGGTGTGCTTGACATTTGCAAAATAATAAAGGGTAATTTTGGTCATAACTTGGAGGAAAGGGGCTTATAAAGTTATAAAATTAATGTTTTATTCATAAGTGAAAATCATGTAAATTACTGACAGCCTCTGACACTGTAGAATATGGTTAAGTTCAGGTTACTGATTCATATAAAATACAGAGGAAACTTATCCATGCAGCAAATATGGTATTTTCATTTTACTTAAAAGTGCATAAGACAGAGCAGGTGGCCAACAATACCTGTCATTTTATTTCCCCCTTCAGGGAGGCCACACCTACATGGCTATATTTCTGGGTCATGTCAGGTGACCTAATTGGGGGGGGGGGGTTCACCGTACAATTTGACACTATGTTGATACATGTATATACTTGTTCTGATAGAAAGGCGTCTTCTAGGGTTGCTTGTAATACAGGTAGTGTATGTAGAGAGATGGTCATCTTAAAGGAGCCACCTATTTCACAAGTGGAAAGATTTAACACTTTATTAAGGTAGCTTGTATGATTGAAATTAATTGAAATACAATCCTTCAAGACTAGTTGTCTGATTTGAGGAACATTTGCACTTTGTAACAAGCTGTGAATCTCCTTAAAGAAAAAAAATCCAAATTTTTCAAAAGAAAATGACTAATTGCCTATACGTGTATGTGAATTACCTATTATCCTGTCTGTAGATCCTTTACCCAGTAGCAGAACATCACTAGGTGGGAAAGGAGACCGACTTGATGTGGATATTTCAAGGAGAGAAAGGAAAAACTCTGACCCTGGCACAAATCTGGAAGATCCAGAAGTTAAAGTGGACAAAGGTAAAGACAAATACATAAAGAGGGTCCTCTAGGTCTATACCTGTGTGGACATACATACGGTCCTCTTGTACTATACCTGTGTGGACATACATACAGTCCTCTTGTACTATACCTGTGTGGACATACATACAGTCATCTTGTACTATACCTGTGTGGACATACATACGGTCCTCTTGTACTATACCTGTGTGGACATACATACAGTCCTCTTGTACTATACCTGTGTGGACATTCATACGGTTCTCTTGTACTATACCTGTGTGGACATACATACGGTTCTCTTGTACTATACCTGTGTGGACATACATACCGGCCTCTTGTACTATACCTGTGTGGACATACATACCGGCCTCTTGTACTATACCTGTGTGGACATACATACGTTCCTCTTGTACTGTACCTGTGTGGACATACATACGTTCCTCTTGTATTATACCTGTGTGGACATACATACGGTCCTCTTGTACTATACCTGTGTCGATATACGTACAGTCCTCTTGTACTATACCTGTGTGGATATACATACAGTCCTCTTGTACTATACCTGTGTGGACATACGTATAGTGCTGTTGTACTACACCTGTGTGGACATACGTACAGTCCTCTTGTACTGTACCTGTGTGGATATCCATATGGTCCTCTTGCACTGTACATGTGTGGATTTTCAGTAAAGCATACATAAGTTTGTTTCTGTGGGCTACAGTTTGAGGTCACATCTTCGAATTTCAGCAAGTAGTTAAATCCCGAACTGAAAAATTGTCATAAGAGTTCAAGCAACTTGAGAGCTGCCATGGACTCTTGAAATATGATGTACCATGTAGATTTGCCAAATTAAAAGTTTCTCACAGATCATAGTGAACATAGAAACAAAATAGCAGCACACTAAATTTTTTGCTCTCTACTAAAGGTAACAATTATTTATCATCACAAAAACTTCTCAATGCAAAAAAAAAAAATCAATAAATGTTGAAAGATTGAGCCTTAGTTGTAGACATCAGATATGTCATGTAGTCTAGCTTACACATGCTAAATTAGTGTGAATGTTGACAGTTGAATATAATGTTCTGGTTTCAGAGTCCCTTAGGACTAGTCACACATGGACAGATGGCGCAGATGGCAGCAAAGACGACATTCCTTTTGTCCGGCCTCACCCACCAAGAGAACCATCAGGAGACGCCAGGACAAGGCGCAAACCGCGAATAAAAAGTGCAGGGAAAGAACGGACAAGTAACAGCGCCAGTCATGAGCGTTCGTCTCATAGCCAGGACAGGGGGGAGTTGTCTGGGAGTGGTGGGGTTGGCAATATACGGCAAGGTAGTAGTGATAGGGACCGAGGTGGCAGTGGAGGGAAAGAGCGGTCCTCGGGTAGTGCTGGCAAGGATAGGACTGCTACACATAGCTACTCAGGCAGTAGAGGTAAGAGAGTTGGATTTACTGGTTTAAAACGGAATTTTATCACATCAGATGTGCTGAGCGTAATGGAAATTAACCTGGAAAAATTAAAACAGCAGTGGGATATATATGGGGTGTGTGTATGTATGTATGTATGTATGTATGTATGTATGTATGTATGTATGTATGTATGTATGTATATATGGTGGTCCCTCAAAGGAGGTGGTCTTTGAAAGGGGGGCCACTGTGTGTATGTGAAAAGGGAAAAAAATGTTAAATGAAAGAGGCATTAGTCGGGTAATGGTATGGGAACACAGCACGAAAGCAAAAGTTCATCAAGAATTTTTTTGGTGCTATCTCTCCAGCCTTGTTTCTCATAATATACAATGGACATGTACTACCATGCAAGTGTCCAACGTGAATGTCTCATGATTTCAAGGTGCATCACTGAATGACTGTAATATAATTAGTGATATAGGAATATTTATATAGACAAAAAAAGGAAGCATCGTATGACAATTTGGCATGAAGATTCCTTTTACTTTTAAATATTAATGACTCTAGAAAAGACCTCACCAAACCAAAACGTAGGTGCCCACTTGAAAATACAGGGGAAAGGCAAGGGCAGTTCTCTTTGCATTATAAAGCTTTCAACAGTCTGAACATGGAAAAAAATAATGATAACATGAAGTTATATGCAAGGGCACTGCAGGACAATCTTGTCCATTTGTAAGCAAACAGGTGGACCAATGATGTCTATATACTCTTTATTGAATGCCTCTGTGCTGAATTAGCACAAAACCAAAGTACATGTAATAAACTGCAAGTCAGGTCAAGCTATAGTACATACATTAATCATGGTAACTGAAAATTTGAGGCAGTTTGGCAGAGAATACAGAAGTGATACAGTTTGGACTTCATAGAACCCACATCAAACACTGCTGTCTGGGAACAACTGTGTATCTGTTATGGGACTTGAGTGCTGCACAGCTGTCAACACCATCTGATTACAAATAGGGATTGTTTGGTCACCCGAGGATTATTATTTGTAGCAAAGTGTCAAGAAGAACAAAATCAATTTCTGGGGAAAGATTGTCCAAATAGGCCAAACTTTCTTTCAAAAGTCTGAAAATGTTGGATTAAAAAGTTGGAGACTCCTGCCAAGTTTGGAGACTTGAGAAGTGCTGTATTGTACAATCATGTATTTTGTCCTGCCAGATGTTGCTTTATGTAATTGAAATGTGGAGCTTGTGTACATTTCGAGATGCAACACAAACAACAAGTGATGTATGTTAATGGCTAAAAACTGTCAGTTAAATGTCAAGATGAATAGAAAGCGCAATGTAATATGTACTGTGCCCTTGCAGACAGTGCATCTCGACATCGCCATCACAGCACAGGTCACAGCAGGTCAAACAGCAAAGATATAACCAAGTGTCCACCAAGAGTCCTGGCTGATGACCGTGAGGTGGATGACATTCTACTGATGATGCAGCAGAGTGCCAGGCGAGACCAAAACAGACCTCAGACACAGTCCGGTTAGTATACGCAATCCAAAGTCCCATCTAACCTGTTATGCTGTGAATTAATAGCAAAAACCAGTTCATTTTCTGTCTGAACCTGCTGTCAAAGGGTTACTTTCTTCACTGCCAAATTTAATTTTACTTGTGGAGGAACATGAGACAAAGCAGTCAGTAATGTGAGTTAATACATTAACTAAATGCCTTTTAAAATGAAGACACCACACATAGCCTTCAGCTTCAATCTCTGGTAAACTAGATCATTACTGAATCTTTCAGAATTTCAGCATTTTGACAGCTTTGCTGTCCTGGTTCTTGTCAGGTTCAAACATTAGGAATAATTTTGGTAACCAAAACAACCCAAGAAACAATACTAACCTCCTTAAGTATTGTTGTAAGCCTAATGTGGCAGAGTCTGTTTATGTTGTGGTAGTTTTCACAGATATATTTTTTTTAACTTCCCCAGTGTGGCTAAATGTCTTCTTTTTCTATTCATTTGGAGATTGGCATTGTTTGTTCCAGAGGGGACTCAGTTTCATAGGATGACGTTTTTTTTTTACAAATACAGAGTCTTCAGAAGAGGAATCAGATGAAGATGAAGAGGAGGACTCGTTAAATGATGTAATTGAGACCTTAAAAGACAATGTTCATCTTGATGAGGGAGAAGCCAGGGAATATGAAGACAGTGATGAGTAAGTTTTTGACAAGTTTTCTTTTCATGATACACTGATGGGACTCAGTAGATTGTTAACATCCATTCGTTGGTTTGTGGGCATATTGATTATTATAATGGTATTTCTACAACTTCCTGTGTGGGCATTGTGGTTTCCATGTACAAGTACAAGCTGGGCTACTTGAAGACATTTTAGTTTTATAGCTAAATTCCTAGGAGCTACTTGATTAAAAAAGAAAGTGTCAGGATAGTCTAGGTTATAGAACTATTCATGAATAAAAGTATAGCCAAAGTCATACTATTTTAGCACTCCCTTAAAAAAAATGGTGCAGGAGGAAGCCCTGTACAGGTATTTTGTCTTTATACTGGTGCATACAGGTGTTTATGTTATGCTATGTTTGATTGCTATGTGCATATAGGTATATACACTATGCCATTTGGTCTTTATACATGTAGGTGTGCACACTATGCCATTTGGTCTTTATACATGTACTAGGTATATACACTTTGCCATTTGGTCTTTATACATGTAGGTATACACACTATGCCATTTGGTCTTTATACATGTAGGTATGCACACTATGCCATTTGGTCTTAATACATGTAGGCATACACACTATGCCATTTGGTATACACACTATGCCATTTGGTCTTTATACATGTACTAGGTATATACACTTTGCCATTTGGTCTTTATACATGTAGGTATACACACTATGCCATTTGGTATACACACTATGCCATTTGGTCTTTATACATGTACTAGGTATATACACTTTGCCATTTGGTCTTTATACATGTAGGTATACACACTATGCCATTTGGTCTTTATACATGTAGGTATACACACTATGCCATTTGGTCTTTATACATGTAGGTATACACACTATGCCATTTGGTATACACACTATGCCATTTGGTCTTTATACATGTAGGTGTGTATCCTGTTTCATATTTGGGAATACAAAATAACTGATTTGACAGGTGATCTTTGTATATTTGTAAATGTGTGTTTGTACTGTTGACTTATATAAAGTTGACTTTCATCCAGCAGGGAAGAGGAAGTGGAGAGCTGTGAGGATCAAGAGGACAAGCTCTACATGTTCTCCTCCCCACCAAAGTCTGCCCCGAGACACAAACTACAGCAAGGTTCATATCGTCTTGACCAATCTCAAGTAAGTACATACTGACTACTGGTTAACTTTACTTAAAGGCCACAAACACAATCTGATTGTTCACAAATGGGCATTTTAAGTGTCCTTCATAGGAATTCAGAGATTTTGCAGTGCCTTATAAATTGCATACAAAGTATCATGATTTAATTTTCATATGTGCTGCCTGTGCATGTAAATGAAAAACAATTAACGATTTCATTACCAAGTTTTGACTGAGTTAACAGCTCTTTTAATATGCTTAATATAAGGCACAATGTGTCCGAAGCACACCAGGAAAAGCTGTTGACAGGCACCACTCCTATGGTCTCTACTCTCTTACGGTCACCATGGTAACTGTAGGCATGCTGACACTTGAATGAAAAGGTTGTTTTAAAGTAAAACCTGGTTTATGTCGACTCCGAGCACATTCCTTTTGTCCAAATTGACGCTGAGAGTGTTCAAGTTCTGTTCGAGTTTACTTTCAGATTGGTCATCACTAAATGTTGACATGTGCATTCTTTATATTTCTCTATGAAGCTCAAGAGTGGTACTCATAATCAGTTAAAAGTTACGATCTCTTAAAAACTACTTTTGTATCTATTTCAGACAAAGAAAAACCACAAGAACAGGATCAAAACCAGGCGGAAAAACAGTGAGAAATCAGGATCAGATCGTGGAGCGAAGCCAGAGTCTGATTTTGTGTATAATGGAAGCAGTGAGGAAGAAGTTAGCATTCGATCGCGAGTACTTAGACAAAAGAAAAACCTTAACTCAAAGACTAGCATGCAGGCAAAGCTGCAAAATGGACAACCAAGTAAACAAAATGCCAAACTTGACGTTGGAGGGGAGATAACTCTGCAAATACCTCAACCACAGGTAGCAGCCACTTCACTAAATAGTCAGTCTCGCATGAGCATTAGGAAAAAATCTCTGAGAGAAATACCCAAAAATGATGTCAGACTTTCACAGGTAAGACATATCTCTGGCATTTTTTTTTTGTTTTTTTTTTTTTGCAAGTTTTGTATTTGATGATGTACTTTTACATTTTAGTCTTATGTCCCTGGCAAATTTAGATTTATGATCCATTATACTCTTCTAAAATCTGGACATACATGTGTCCACAGTAGACATGTGTACCAAAATGTGACCATAAATGTGTCCGTTCCTCTACAAGATGGAGCAAATGTCCACAAAACATAACATTTTTCAGGGTAATGAGTCAACAGATACTGTGATATGACTTGGCCTGTCCAAGTTATATCTACATTTACATTATATGTTCACCAATGGACTTCATATGTTTATGGTGTTGCCTTCTTTTGCAGCAAAAGCAGAAAAATTATGACTTCACAAAATATCAGATGGAAGATTTGTCTGAATCATTTGAAGCTAACATGCTACAGCATCTAAAACGTCAAGCTCTGGACGGTACGGATGATGAAGATGAAAAAGCTGACAAAAAGCAGCAGAGTCGTGGTAAAAACAGTATACAGCGCCATATGTATGGAAATGACTCGCTGACAGACTCCAGTGATGACACCTCATTTGGCACAATGAAAGCACCGGTATGTTACATGTTCAGTTTGTTGACTCCTTATAGTGCAGCTTACTAAAGGAACAGTGTCATAAATATCTGCCTGATTATCAGGATTTTACAAACAGCTTGTATTTCATTTTCGGTGTAAAATTTTCTTTTATGTTTAAGAAATCATCCCAATTTTGTGTTACTGGGAAAGTTGTGTCACATCATTGTATGTAGTTAGTGGTGTACCACCCTAATTCCATTCTGAATTAGACTTATTGAAAAGAAATAAACATATGATAGTGTAATATATTCTTATAGTAGAAAGATACCATCAGTTGTATTTGGGACAACCTGTGAATCAAAGTCAATTCATAATACATATGTGTAAATTGTCATATTGTTCTGGGCAGATGGTTTCAAATGGACGTGTTAAAATGTTGCTCTTCATTTAAGGATTTAATCTTGTTCTTTCATGTTGTCTGTGAGTTTTGAATGGAAGGGGAGTTGAAGCACAACAGCCCATGCTCAATGTAAAGGAAGGCCATCAGCATTTGTTTTAACCCCCATATGCCAGTTGTTAACTCCCAACCAACATTAACTGTTTCAGTGCCACATTTTTGGATGAATCAATATCTTTCCTCGGCACGCTTTGGGTGCATTGTGCCCCCCCCCCCCCCCCCCCAAAAAAAAAATGTGCTGAGGAAAGCTGTTGACCTGGACCATTCTATTCTCTGGAACTAGATGCATCCTGGTTCTTAGGTGAAAGGTCTTTTCACAGGGAATACAAATCTAGCATCCTTATTCCAATTGAAAGCAATTTGTTGGAAGTAGTTTGACTTTAGTGGCAGTTGGCACTAAAAGAGTTAAGAAAGAGGATTCAACCCCCTGTTTATCACAGTCAAGGCATTGTACTTTGCTAATTTATCATATAACACATAGTCTGGGACAGCAACAAGTATAGTACTTAGTGGATGAAACAGTCTATAAACAAAAGTAAATTGTCTGCCATGGTTGATAGTTTCCGGAGACATCAGATGATTAAAAACAGATCATGGTTACCTGACTGCCCATGAGGTAAACTAAGAAGCAAAACTATCGTACATGATGCTAATTTGAAGATATTCAATGAATATAAGGTCGAAAATTGTTTGCAGACTTTGTACCCAACTCAAGTGGATGGGGTTTAAGTCCTTTAATTTCATCATTTGTAACAAGCAATGTAACTTTGTATTCTGTCGGTCAACACTCGATAATGTATGTACATGTATAAGGGTAGTTTGATTGGATGTTATAATGTATTCAATATGACAACTGCCTTGTATTTATGCCCCAGTTAAAGCAGTGGAAAAGCCTACCTACCTTGAAAGAATGTTCATTAACTGATAATCTCTTTACAGCCAGGGACCCTGGTAGCACCAAATTACCAGGACGAAATGAAGTTAGCTCCATCCAAACTCACACAAGATTTTCTTAGCCAGTCAAACCCAAGGTAAGGGTCAAAAGGTTAACATATCAGTGTAAGCAATATCAGTGGGCTAATGTTGCTAAACACAATTACGTTCACATGGCAGGTAGTACCTTAGTGGTCTATAATGTTAACCCTGTGGGACATGATGCAGTTGGAAAGCATGCAATCCTTTCCCATTAAAATTTTTGAGCAAACATCTGATATAAACATTGGGAGGGGGGTAGCTCATCTGACTTCAGTCAGCTGTGCTTATTTTGTTGTCCTTTCTCTGACAACAATTCACATTTAGTTGATTCACTTGAAACTTTGTGGGGATGTACGTTGGGTGGGTCTCTACCAAGTTTGTTCAAATGATCTTTTTCCAGTGATTTTTACCTCTGCTGACTTGTCAGCTGAGGTTATGTGGTGGTTAGGTATCCATCAACCATCCTTAACACTGGCCAGATTCACTTAAAACTTGGTGGGAATGTATCTTGTTAGTCTTCAAAGTTCATTCAGATGGTCTCACTACAATAATTTTGGATTTTTTTTCTTTTTTGATCACTTTGGGGTACATCTTGACAAAAGATCTTGGAAGCTGCATGGCCAATTAGTTTGAAGTAGCATGGAGACACTCCTGGGGACCATTAGACCATGATATGTTCAACAGGTGGTGCTGCATTTTTTGTATTTTTTTTTTTTACTTCGGCTGACTTGTCAGTCAGCTGAGGTTATAGAACGGGTGATGATCCATTATCAGTCAGATGGACGGACGACGGATCACCAGAATGTGCCTGAATGATATGTAATAGGTTTGGAATTTTGGAATTATATCCAGCAAGTGCTGTTTATGGTAGGGGCGAAAGTTTAGCCAACAAAGTATACTTAATGCCACCTAGGGAACTTTTTAGTCTGTCTCAAGTCAGAACTCATAGGTTGCACTTAATTATAACATTACCTGATCCTATAGTCATCTAGTCTTTATTGTTGTACATGCAGTGGAGGAATGAGCCTTTGGGCTTAACACCTTCAGTACACTCATGCTATCAATAGCGAAAAGTATATAATGTGTATGGAAACATGTATGGAAACATTCAGTTTCTCAGACATGTCTGTCCTTCACAATTCACATTTTTGACCTCTTCCCTAAAATTGTTTGTCAGATTCACTTCAAACTTAGAGGGAATGTACCTTGGGTGGGTCTTTACCAACTTGCTTTTTTCAAATTTTCATGCTCCATTGATTTTTGGATTTTCTGTGGGGCTTTTTTTTTCATTTTTTGGCAAAATCTGTATAAAATCTTTTCTGAAACTGCTAAGCCAATTGATTCGAAATTGCACAGGAACACTTCTTGGGATCCCTCCCCCCCAACCTTAACTTCTTCAACAGGTGGAGCTGTGGATTTTTCAGTTCAGCTCAGCCAGGTTAGCTTACAGGATGGTCGGTCATCCCTCATCCATCCGTCTGTCCACAATTCACATTTTCCACTTCTCTAAAATCAGTGGCCAGATGAGCTTCAAACTTGGTGGGGGTGTACCTTGGGTAGGTCTCTGCCACGTTAGTTTAAGTGGTCACAGTCTAATGATTTTTTGGATTTTTTTTAACATTTTTGTTCATTTTTTGGGGCAAAATCTTGAAAAAAGTTTCTTCTCTAAAAACAGTAAGCCAGTTGGTTGGAAATGGCATAATGATACTTCTGGGGACCCCTAGACCTTAATTTGTTCACCAGGTGGTGCTGCATTTGTCTTTTTTTTTTTTTTTTTTTTTTTAATAAATTTTTGTGTGGTATAGCAATTTTGGACTTCTCCAAAACGATCACTCAGATTGTTCTGACACTTGTGTAAACAAAGTTGTTCACTAGTTGGTGATACATGTACTCTGATTTTTAAGAAAGTTTTCAGTTCAGGTACTTGTTGGTTAATGCATGCATTCCCTTTGATTACCATGTAAGTCAATGGGGATTGCAATGGAAAATCAGATTTTTTTACTTCTTCTCCAAAATCTCCATCCCCTTGACTAGAGTGGGACTTGTTATTGGTTGTATGTCAGGTCAGCTGAGGATGGGTTTTTCACACAGCCCTACTGTTTCATCTTATTTTTGGGAAGACTTTTGAAATTTTCTTTATAAAGCCGCTTCGCCAATAGGTTTGAAATTGCACACAGTTTTTGGTACCCATCAGTCAGGGTGGGACTTATTTTCAGTTGAAAGTATTGAGGTCAGCTGAGGACAGTCTTTGCAGACAACCCTCATTTTCTGTTGATAAATTTTTTAGTTTTTTTCTATGTTCAACTTCTCCAAAACACTGACTCAGATTGTTTGGAAACTTGATTGAAGTGTAGCTTGCTGGAGGGTTAAACAAGTCTGTTTACTAGTTAGTGATACTTTGGATCCCTAATTTTTAACAAATTTTTCAGTTTGTGTTCCTGTTGGTCAACGCATACATTCCTATTGATTACCTTGTAAGTTAATGGGGATTGCAATAAAAATTCACATTTTCGACCTCTTGTTCAAAACCGTCAACCACATTCACTCTAAATTTGGTGGGGATATACCTTAAGGTGGGTCTCGACCAATACATGTATTTATTAAAATGGTCATGCTCCAATGATTTTAAGATATTTGACAAATTTTTTGGTTCATTTTAAAGTAAGATCATAAAACCTCTAAAAGCGCTAAGCAAATATGCTTTGAAATTCCATAGGAACACTTCAGGGGACCTCTGAATCTTAATTTGTTCAACAGGTTGCACTGCAACTATTTTCACTTTTTTAAAGAATTTTTGTGCATTTTCACTTTCTGGACTTTTTTTCAGCAAATCATAAGATGAATCATCTTCAGACTTATTGGGAATTTACATGGACTTTATCTCCACCAAATTTTGTTCCTCACATGGTAGTGCTGTCATTTTCTATTTTTTTTTAACAAAGTATCTAAATACAAAAAGTCAGCAAGGGGATATGTTCTTGTTAGCAGCAGTGATGATAGTCTTAAACAAAGGCGACCTTGATTTATCATTGTTAAGTTCACAGGTCAGACTGTGCATATAAGGTCCGCTGAGCATGGAATTGTCACAGTCCCCTTGTTTATAATAATAATAATAATAATAATAATAATAATAATAATAATAATAATAGGCCATCGGTCAGTAGGTTTTCTCAGTATTTTCTGGGCTAATTACATCCATAGTGTACAGATAAAAGCTATGGGCTCAGTCAGCAAATTGTTAAATACATTTACATACATGAATATGTTTGAAAGAAAGACACTTTGTCATCTGTGAGCAAGTTGTTTTGTTGTGTCTGAAAATGAAATGCCTGCAACAGCAGTTCACACAAAAAATGTAAGGATGTTGGAGATAAATTTTATGGCACTGCAGGCTTTGTCAACAAAAGTTTTTGTGAAGTTACTGCAGTGTCACTTTTGGAGTGGTGACTTTAGTGCAAAATGATACTAGCACTTTAGTTAAAACTTGAAACAGTCACATCTTTAGAAATGTTGACATCGTTTGGAACATAATGCGTTAGAATGTTTTGGCAGATGCATGGCTTGACAGGCAGGGTCACCTGATGTCTCAAACTACATATGATTGGTGAGGAGAGATCAGGTGATCCTTCATAACCAGTTGCTGTGCCCTCCAGGTATCCAATTGTTCTATGCATATTCAGTTGCCACTTAATACATTTTTTGTCAAATCAAGGTATAAAGTTTTGCAGGTTTGCTTTAATTTTGATATTGGATTGTTGTGATTTGCAGAGACTGGGGTAATGTGTTCAGCCCACCCATTGTGGTTCCCAGTCAAATGAAGGGTGCTGTTAATCCACAGGAATTGTCTCCAAACACAGTAGAGGGTAAGTAGATCAGAGTGATTTGTGGACAGGAAGTACTAGTGCATATAGTAATCAGTCTTGTCTTGCAGAGCCACCTGGTATGGAACAAAAAAGTAAACAAACCTTTAAAAAATGTGAATTTCTGAGGTACTTTTACTTCAACAGGTACAGGTGGGCACTGCCTGTTTTACATTTCTTCTGATGTTTTGTAGAGGTATAGCCAAAAGTAAACCAGACATTAACTATCTATAGTTCCATGGTTCCACCTATTTTACTTTTTAAGTAGGTAATAAGGTCTAAGGTAAGGCTTTTTAAAATGATTTAACAACATTTCAAAAAACTTGTTTGAGGTGGCAGGGCGAAATAGGGTAGTATCTCTGGAAACAGAGACACTATAAAGGAGGAGGTGTATGTGTGAAAGTGGTGACTTTTCAAGAGAAAGCCATTAAATTATTGATAAGATTTAATAATATGCGCCCCCCCCCCCCCCCCCCCCCCCCACCAGAGAAGGGGCATATAGTAATCGCATTTTTCGTCCTTGCATTTGTCCATCTGCAATTTGTGTCTGGGCTGTAATTTGTTTGTCCTTCAACTTAGATTAATGAAACTTTACACACAGGTGCATCTGGACATAAGGGTGTGTCATGTACCAAAAGTAGGTCACTAGGTCAAGAATCTGGGTCACAGTGACATATCCTTGTAATATCTTGTCAAGGCTATAATTCCTTTACTATTTAACTTAGTTTCATGAAACTTCACACACACACATATCTTGACCTAAAGCTGTGTCGTGAAACAAAACTTGGTCACTAGGTCAAGTATCTGGGCCCTGATGATACAATCATGTAAAGCTGCTACACTTCATGTCCGAGCTGTAATTCTGTTGTCCTTTAAGTTGAATTAATGAAACTTTACACACAATTGCATCTGGACATAAGGGTGTGTCGTGTACCAAAAGTAAGTCACTAAGACAAGTATCTGGGTCACAGTCATGCAATCATGTAAAACTACATAACACTTCATGTCCGGGCTATAATTCTGTAGTCCTTTGACTGAGAATCATGAAACTTTACACATCTGTGTATCAGCACACAAGGTTGTGTCATGCATAAAAGTAAGTCACTAGGTCAAGTATCTGGGTCACGGTGATAGCATTTTTTTTTGAACTACAGTCATTCCAAAATGAGACTTGTGAATAGCAAGGTTATAAATGGGGGGGGGGGGGGGCATGGATCCAGCAATCTCTGATTACATTTTAATATGGTATGGTCCTCAATTTATTCTGGATTAGTAAATTGAACAAGAAAGGGAAATTTTACATGTTCATATGGGTTAGAATGCTTGTATACTAATTTATTTGTGAAAAGTACATGGTGAAGCACTGATCAAGGCACAGTAAATGTACTTATTTTCATGTTTATTAATGTTTATGGTTTTTACATTTCATGCATTTAGCATTATCATTTTTAAATTATCATTTTGGACATATTTTGTACTAAACCCATGTTAAAATACTTATAGTTAAAACATGGCAAGGGTATGGTCCTGAGGGACTAGTGCGACCAGTTTCGTTCCTTGTGGAACTCTTCAGGCCTGATGTCAGTTAAACCCCTGATAATGCGTTCCACTATGTAGCATGAGATGTGGTACAGTTCCCAGGTGTAAAGTGCGGAAGTAAACAAAGGACGTTGCCAACGTTGGGGGTAGGGATGAGGCGTGACGTCATAAAGTGAACAGTAGGTCTGTTCAAAAGGTCACCTGTACCAAGTGGTCAGGTATTGCAAGACGTGCCAGTGGCACATGGTTTGCGAATATTCATGTCTTCTACGAGCAGGAGATATTCTCAAAATATGGTCATTAAGGGTTGTAATGATCCATTTTTATCTCTATACAATGAGTAAAAGAGAGTGTAATGAATTAGGATTTGATACCTCTGTATGCTGTTGAGATATCACTCTTTAATTTGTCTCTAATGTTTTTTATTTTATAAACATTGTTTCTTTAAAGGGTTTTATCTCATGTTGGAGACATGGGTGGGTCTCTTGTCCATATGTGCATTATTTTTGCTTTCAATTTTTCATGGGGGGGGGGGGGGGTTGTGCATCCTCTAACTGTGCATTCCAATACCTAAAAAAAAAAACCAAAAAACACAAAAAAAACATGTTAAAATACTTGTTGTACTCTTATTTCAATGATTTTGTGCAGCCAGTAAAATGAAGAAAATTAAATTGAATGTACAATTAACACTAACTGTAACATATTTTTTTCAGATTCAAGGTACAAGCCACGTCATGTTAACATGAATGAGGGAGGTCAAGAAACAGATGAAGAAGAAGAGTTGGACCTTCTTTACGACCCTTGTCTTAACTGTTACTTTGACCCCAAGACCTGTAAATACTATGAACTGGTGTGACACCAGCATGTATTTTGATTTTTTTTGTAATGTGTACAGAAAAGAAAATAGTCTCTCAGCAAATTTTGTCTTTGTTGGAACATGAAGTGATCATACAAGACTTTTTTTGTATTGCTTATTTTTTCAGCAGGAAATGTCTGTTAAAAGTTCTTGATATTTATTACAGAAATAGGGCATTTAGAATGATGACTCGAAAACTAATTAATGATTCAGAATCTTTCTCCACATATTAGTCATTAAGATGTTGGCAGTTCACAGTGATATTATTGTGTTTGCAGAGCGGTTAAAATGAATTATTTATTGAAGTATAGATTACTCCATGAAGTTCCACAATATGCTCCCTACTTTTTTAGATTTAGATTATAATCCCTTTTTTTAATGAGAAAAGTTAGTATTGATAATTTGTTACTATGTGTTTAAATCTTTTTCACTTGTGGAGTAGGCCTGTTTGATGAAAAACATGCTGCCCTAGGTTTATTCTAAACCTTTCATCAAATTGTTGAACCAAGTTCCACAGATTCTTCTCATTTACTACTTGCATGCTGAACAGTGTGGTTACCAAGGAGTAGTGTGCAATCTGCCCACTAGACAAGTCTTCTGAGGTTTCAGTGACCTTCTGTGACTAGTTACAGCAGTACAACTGTATGGATTACAGTGTAGGCCCACAATGTTCGGCACACATGAGGTTTGTGACCGCTTGTCAGGACCACATGCACAGTAGTGTACATGATGCAGTTAGTGGTGTCTCACTGTTTAAGCACAGGTACATGGCTCGTCATTCGGGTAAAGCCTTTAGTATGGGGCAACTAGAATTTCTGTCAGGGCAACGAAGTATTTTAAGCTCAACATAAATTTAACCAAAGTTGCCCCAAAGTGTGAAAAGGGGGTGATTTGGGACGACTGGCCAAGAACCCCAATGTCAGCCCATTATCTCCTATCAAAGCAATAATATATGGACAAAAACTCAAGTGTGTCCATATTTTGTCAACCCTGACCCACCAAGTATCAACAGTATTCAGCCTGTAAAAGAAGTATTATAAACAAATGCGGGCTTCCGAAAGTTCACCACCATTATCACATGGATGATCAGTTGAATGCGTTATTTATTACAGGAACCTTCAGATGTACCACTGTTATTCAGGGTTTCATAAAACAATATATATATTTTGAAATTATCACATTGTACATTTGATATGTAGAAATTTGAAAACAGATGTGGTAAAGTGTCTAGTTTTTATAAAGCAAATATCGGGGAGGAAGAAAAGTCGCATGTGGTGTTTAATGCACTGTACATAATATATTAGCCAAAGCCAGAGGCTGGAGGCATTGAAGCTTAATTACAACAATTAACTGATACATCACCATGTGATTGTTAACAATTCAAGAGCAAGCAATTGTGGATTCTCTGTATGAAGGATTGGGGAGTCCAACTGCACAGGTATTAAACTGTCACAAAATGTTTTAATTCAAAGTTAGAAAAAAAAAAAAAAGAAGTGTGTACATTTTACCCTGTTTTTGAAAGCTACTTTTGCCTCAGGGATACTGGAATTGGCCAACTGTGTATATGTCAATATGTAAAACTCATTATGTAACTGGTGTCTTTGCCTGCTTGTAAATAATTTGTGCCCTGTTATCAGTGAGAGATGCTGGGAAGGAAAATGACAAAGACTGACTTCATAATGAAACCATTCTTCAGTGTACTTCAAGTCATCTGAACTTCTGTCTGCAGGTTGTTCATGACAGACTTTCCCATTGGTGTTCATTGCAATACAGTGGCCGTGGTGATATCTTAGCCCTTAAAGCACTGATTTAAGACAGAATCAACAGCTTTCCTTGGGGCACTTTGTGCACAGTGTCCTGAGGAAAGCTGTTGACTAAGACTACTTTTTGCCTTAGACTAGGCTTGCTGGTATTTGAATGGAAGGCATCTTCATGAGGAATTTGAATCTGTTAACCATTATATGTTGAACGGTACTTTGAAAAAGACTATAGCTGTGACTTCACACTTTAAGGGTTAATATCAAAATACATATCATGATGTGGCTTAAAAGTATTCTCATATGGCAGATGGTCTTGATGTAAAGATAAAATGGTCTGGAGTTTTGAGGAGGTGGTCTTCACCCTCGGGACACTGAGTCCACAGCTGTCTGTCACTGTGGGTTTATTGTGCCCAGAATTCACAGGGCAGAGCTGTTGGTTAATGCCATAGTATTTTTAATGACAAAAAAAAGGTAAGAAGGTGACAGTCATGACATCAGACACTTGTAATTTTAGATGATCAGTTTTATTGTATCCACTGCCGCAATTCTAGAAGAGCTTTAATTTTTTCAAATTGCTTCAACTGTTACCAAGGTGAACTACTTCCAAGTGTTGACCAGCTGTCATTGTAAAGTTTTAAACTGAGCTTAACTCATTCAACTCTGACAGAAGACTGAGTCAATAGCTTTCCTTGGCGTGCTCTGCGCACAGTGCACCCAGAGCGCACCAAGGAAAGCTGTTGACCACGGGCATATAATTTAATTTGGAATGATCTTCCATGCAAGTTAAGTCCAAAATTTTGAAAAATAATCCCTAAATTCATAAAATACAATTAGCAGACAGCATTTAGATATTAGAAGGAAAAAGCATTATTGGGGTGGAATGAGTTAAACCTGGACTACCTATTTAGAGTAGCAACAATTTGATATACCCAGTTTGACCATTAACTAGTACACGGGCACATAGTTTGTGGCACAGTGGCCCCGTTATTTACAGATGATCCAGTATTGGTCTGCAAATCCATATTGTCTAATGTAAAGAGAGATTGGACATTATAAAGGCTACTGTCTTTTTCAACATGTTCAAGATCTCTGTTTAGGAATTTTATGCTATATTGACTTACTGTCTTCCTCAGTGTCCCATTTTAGGAGTTTTGTCCTCTAACTTGCTGTGTCCTTCAAGGTCTCCATATCTAGTCTCATTTTATTGTCAGGCATCAAGTCTTGAGTCATAAATGCCCAGAAATGTCAGTTGACCTTGACCTATTTATTTTAGTTTCAATTATGAAATTCCTGGTGACCTGATCATTACAGTGAGATGTGAATGAGCAGCTTTGATCAAAAAAAAAAAAAAAAAAATCAAAAATCTGACCTCAGTTGTGGCCAGTAGTGTACTTGCCAAGTGGGTGAAGGTGGTAAAGAGATGAGGTTGTGAAGCAGTTTGTTATGAGATCAAAATAGTGTTCAGTGTTTTCCTGATCATTTGATTCTCTTTTAGACTACCTAAAGTTTATAAATTGTAATAAATACAAACATGTGAGGGCACACTAGCAATTCTGTGATTGACATTATAGACTTAATTTATTGTTGATATTGTAATGTGTTGGTTGAGAAGACAATGCTAAAACCAAGTGCAGGAGAATATTTTTATGACTGGGTGGAGGGTATAATTAAGTTTGTTCTTAACTATTGTACATAAACTGAGTCCTTTAGATTGCTTTAAATCTATGTCCAACAGGTATTCTTGATTCAGTACAGACAAAGCATTTATTCCATGTGAGGAAAGTGAAACAAGGCCATATACACGAGAAGATGGATTAACTGTTACAGTGCCACATTTTGAACAGAGTTAATAACGTTTCTCAGTGTGCTTTGGGTCCAATGTGCGCAAAGCATGCCACGGAAAGCTGTTAACTTAAACCATTATATTCTATGTAACTACAGGTATGCAGGTACTTGAATGAAATGCCCTTTTTACAAGGAACATGGATCTAGCATCCTTATTATAATTCAAAGCAGTTCCTTTGTGAATAGTTCAACTTAAGTGGCAGTTGGCACTGAAAGATTTAAGACTAATATTTGCAGTATGCAGATTGCACATCAAGGCAGAGAGTAAACAGTCCTTGAATGTATTGGAAGGCTTGTCATCCATGTACATAAACTTGACTTAGAGCTAAGTATATCAGATCTATGAAACTTTTACCACTGCCCTGGGCATTATGTACATGTAGATGGTTGGCAAAAGTTAAGTGGCATATGGTGAAAGAATAGACGAAGTGCAGGTGTAGTGTGTCCATTAACCCTTTCCCCCTTATATTAAGACTGAGTCAACAGCTTTCCTTGGCATGGGTTGGGCACTTAGTGCCCAACCCATGCCGAGGAAAGCTGTTGACCTGGGTCGTTGTCTTGACAGGTCTCATCTTCAAGTCTCAGTCAAATTGTTTTTCATTGCTGTAGAAATCAGTTGAAAACGCTGAAGCAGACGACATTTGACCACCAGTCTATTTTGGCCGGTTTAAGGGGGAAAGGGTTAAAGAAGGCCATGATGTAGGGATGCACATAGCAAACATGAAAATTGTTCACAAGCCACCCCGACTATGCACACACACACACACACACACACACACACACACATGCAAAAAAAAAGAAAAAAAAAAGACAAAAGACATATTTTTGTTGACTGAGCATAGGCAGATTGCAGAGGTGAAATTGAAAGTGGGAGAAATCCTGTATGTGTATCATGTAGTTGGTTGATAGATATGTTAACTATTAACATGGTAAAGCATATTTTTCTGCACCAGAAGCAAGATGCAAACTAATTTTTGTGTATATATAATTTGTAAATGACATGAACAATTGTCCATTGCTGCAGTGTGTGTATCTTTGAGCAATGCCAATGATTTACAGATGCTTGTAATTTTTTTTTGTACAAAAAATAAATGAAGTGTTCATAACTTTGACTTTTATCGGTTTAGTGTGGCTGTGTAAATGTCTGCCTATTAGGCTTGTGTAGTTTCACGTTTCTTGATTATCATTTCTCACATCTGGCACATAAAGATAAAATCCCTGTTGAAGAAAAGTTTCCAGATCAGAAATATTGTTAAGAATAATATCTGAATAGACACATATTCTATGTAACTAAAGGCATGCTGGCACTTCAATGAAAGGTCTTTTTACACGAAACACAAATTTAGCTCCCTTATTATAATACAGAGCAGTTTGTTTTTCAGTAGTTCAACTTTGGTTACAGTTGGCACTGAAAGAGTTGAAGCAGCTTCATGAAAAAAATATATGACGCCTTCATTTACCCCTTTCCTCGTCAGACTTAGACTGAATCAATAGCTTTCCTTGGTGCTGGTTGGGGGCATGCACCCAACCTGTCCCAAGGAAAGCTATTGACAAGGGTTGTGCATTCATGATGGATGTTAGCTTCAATTCTCGGCAAAGATGCTTCCCGATAGCATGAAATTTTTAAAAAGGGTAAGGCAGACAATTATGCTTAGGTGCTTTGGTCAAATTGGGTGGGAAAGCATTAGGCATGTCAGGGACAGAAAGACACTTTTAATGTTAAAAATAAGATCTCCAAGGACAGAAGGCCATAAATAGCTTTCCTATATTGCAGGCCTGACATATTGCCCAACCCACAACAATGAAAGATTGATGAAGATAGTGGAAGACTGTCTTGAATTTATCACGCTCTGACCACATGAATTTTGGTGCAGTTCATTGCAAACAGAAATTTAGTAGCTTTTATTTATTTATTTAATTTTTTTTTTTGGGGGGGGGGGTTACAAACCAAATTAGCATTTGATGATGATGCTAATTAAATATCAATAGTAGTCAGATTCATTCTTATTGATGACATCTTTTACATATGGACATTTGGAGACACAGAACTACAAGAGTTCATCTCCCACTTCAATAACTGTCATCCAACCATCAAGTTCACATCCAACATTTCTGCAACCGAGATCAGTTTTCTAGACACTCTAATCAAAACTGACTCGGATCATGATGCATACACCACCCTATATGTAAAACCTACAGATACACACATCTCCACTACCGGTCCTCCCATCCCACACATACCAAAACAGGCGGGCCGTACAGCCAACTCCTTCGAGTGAAACCTATCTATCATGAGACCCCGGATTATGAGCAAAATGCCAGAAAAATGCTGAACTATTATGAGAGAAGAGAATTACATGCCTCTGAGCTGCTCACTGACGCCAAACGCAAAGTGGATTCAGTGAACAGAAACACCCTGTTGGTGCCCAAACCAATAGACAAAACTAATGATCAAGAAAAAAATTTCATGATCATTAGCTTCAACCCAGCCAATCTAGGGATCAAAACAATCATCCAGGATATCTGGAAAATTCTGGAAGCCTCACACCATGCGGAAGCTATAGTGAATAAGGAGGTAGTGGTAGGTTTCAAAAGAACAAAAAACTTACAAGTTTTACTGGTCAATTCACTCTAGAACCAATTGCACAACCACAAGTCCACAGAATCCAGTCATCTCTGGGACAAAGCACAAAAACGTTTGTAGCCACAAGAACTACAAATACTCTGCAAGCCTGAATGATTCCGCCCAAGCAGTCGGCTCACAAACAGGGAGAACTTGCACAGTCACCAAAAGAGGATGCTGCGAAAGCTCAAAACTAGTTTACCTTCTAACATGTTGTAACACATGTAAGAAACAATATATGTGGGCAAGACCTTGCGCCCCCCCCCCCCCCCCCCCACACACACAGGACAGATTGCGAGAAAATTACCGTCACATCAGTAATGGTGTCTCTTCACAACCTTTGGCCAGACATTTTGCCCTCAGTGACCACAGGGATCTGAATCTCAAGAGTCCAAATATTAGAGGACATCCCAACTCCTCCCCACCTAAAACAAAGAGTTGAAAAGAGTTGCCCGTGAAAATCTTCGGCAGTCTTCTTTGAAGATCTATGACTCAAGGCAGAACAAATTTGCTTCTTGGTGTGCTTCTGAGGACTTCTTGTCTTGGGAGGCATTGGTCCAACAGATTGCAGACTTTCTCCTGAGTTTGTATTCAAGGGCACTTGAAGGTATGCACGATATAGGGGTACAAGTCAACAGTCTTGGCTACCCTTAAGACCATGGGCCAAGAGTTTAGGGTCAGACCCATTTCTCTGCGGACTTGTTAACAGCTTCTATACAGATTGTCAGGTAGAATGCAACCTAGTACCTTGCTGGGATCTCTCTGTGGTTCTTGGGGCTCTCACCAGGCCCTCATTCCAGCCAAAGAACATGGCTACAATCGACTTGAAGATCCTTACCTTCAAGACAGTCTTTCTGTTAGCTCTAGCCATGAGTGCTAGATGTGGGGTGGTACTAGCTTTAGATAGATCTCTCATTGGGTGGTCTGCTGATGGGAACAATGTTTTTCTAAGGCCTTGTGTTGGATTTGTGTCGAAGACACAGGTGGTGCATGACGTAGGGGAGGAGGGGGCTGGTTGTCACAGGGGTAAGTTGTCACAACCTACTTTTCTTGGAATATATTGGGGGAATCCCAGCACTGCTGTCATCATTTTGTGCGCCCATAGTTTTGGGTGTTGTGCAACACAGAAAGGTTTCTACAGAAACAGTGAAATCCAAGAAACCGATGGGGTCTGCTTTTTGTATCGTGTGAACACGATTACTGCCTTCCACAGAAAACGGTCTGGAGCAATATTGATGCTAAAAGTCAAAGTGACCTATGGATCAAAACTTTTGTTATATAGTTTGTTTTCAAGTGTTACATCAAATATCTACTCTTTGCCTATGGTGAACCTTACAAACTATGCTAAAATCCTTGTGGTCCCCAGGGGTAGGTTGTCACAGTGTGTGACCACATACCCCAGCTTGTGACAAGATGCCCCCATGAAAAATTATTGTATGAAAAATAAAGGGGCCAAGTGCATATACTAATAAAATACAAACAAGATAACATTTAAATATAATGTGTCTGCACATAGAGACTGTATAGGGCCTGTGGACTAGATGAATAATCACTTAATGGTCATTGCAATTATGCTTGTGACAACATGCCCCATGGGATATTACCATATAAAAACATAGGTACCAAGTGTATATAACAACAACAACAACAACAACAACAACAACAACAACAACAACAACAACAATAATAATAAAACAAGATAACATTTGAATGTCATGTGATTCATTGTTTCTGTATATAAAGGCTGTATAGAGCCTATGGACAATATTAATGGTCAATTCATGGTGAGTGGCTACACAGTGCAGTAGGCTAAATCTGCAAGGACAGAGGCAATCTTATCTATTAGTAAGACTGACTAGGGCCACACATTGTAGACTCACTATGGTATCTGGAATGTACCAGAAAAGTTTGAGTGACCAGGAGTTTTGCTCTGTAATGTAAAAAAAAATGTTACATACGGTAGTTTGATAGTCAATACAGTTCAAAAAGCATGCAGTTGCCGACTTACCAGTGACATACTGGTTGCCATGATATAATGGAATAGTATTTACTTTCCCCTTCATACTTTACTTCCATATGTTGCTTTTGAATAATACCCCCCGCCCCCCGAGTGCCAAAAGTAGCAGTCTTTGGCTATGACACCTCACTGGCTCAATAGTCAACTACAACATATTGTGATAATGGTGCATGTGGGGACTGACAGTCATTTAGTGTGATGACATGATTTTCTCAATCAAGAAGTTCATGCCAGAACTACATTGCTAATTCCCTTGTAAACCCTTGATAGCACAGGCATGAAGCATAGGCTAGGTTTCCAGCATGCTAACACTGCTATCTGTGTGTTCAGTCGGGTGTGACAACATGCCCCGCCATATGTGACAACTTTCCCCAGGCTGGGGCAAGTTGTCACAGCTGAGCAGTGTACCTTAAATGGCTTGAGAGCTTTTGTTGTGTAGCAACTTCTATTATTTTGATTACAGGTCACATGCGTTAAATATGGGGTTGTACAGTAGGGACACAAAATATTTGGACCCACTATTATTTTTATGTCTATGAAAATAATTGTTAATTTTGTGACAACCAGCCCCCTCCTCTGCTACACTCAACTGCCTTGACAGGGTTTTGGGTCAAGTCACTCGATCTTGGCAACAATGTCCATGTCCAAGCCAGATCTGTCCTGTTAGAGCACTCCAGTTCTGCAAGAGTAGGACTGATTCTTATAGAGCTGGGCAGAAACCTTTGTTGGACTCTGTCACCTAACACCATCTCAGGATGGATTAGGAAAATGATTTCCTTGGCCCACCAGGTGGCCAGGAAGGATGATGAGCTGGCATTGCTTCATTCTGTCTGAGCTCATGAGACCAGGGCATTCTCAGGCTCCTGGGACATGTTCACATCAGTAGAGGATATTATGGCCACCCTTAGATAGCACTCCCATAATACCTTTATGTCCTTCTACCTAAGGGATGGACCTGGTAGAACTGGAGACACGGCTGTTGGCACTGAAGTGCTTCCCAACAGCTGCTTCCAGCTGGTCTTAGGGTGTGCGTCACCCAGCCCTCCTAATTCAAGAGAATTGGAGAAGGATGCACCAGGGTCCAGAATGTTTTTTCTGGGCCATAGCTCTCAGGTGTGGAAATTTTTGTTCTGAACTCCTTGGAGGTTCCTCCTGCCTTTTGTCTGTTGGTACATGAGCTTAAGTGACCTATGGTATTTTATGGTGTCCTTAATATGAGTTTTTTTTTTCTTTTTACCTAAATCTATTATTAAGAAACAGTACTCACCACAGGTCACAAGAAGTCCCACCCAACCATTCCCGCTGTTTGGTCCCTCCTCTCTTGTGTAGGAAACTGAATTGCGCAAGCTGGACAGTCTGCATTGCTGCCACCAGGAGTGCTGTGCCACTCCACAGTGCCTGAGGGATCAATGTAGCATCATGGTACGGCCCTGTATATCCATGAAATTTTTCAAGTCGGGGCTCTGGCAATTAAAGCACCTAAGTGGGTGGAAACCAGCTTAAGCGACCTAGCTATGGTGAGTACTGTTTCTTAATAATAGTTTTCCGTTGAAAAACTTCATTTTCTTCACAAGAAATGTTTTCCTAACTCTTTTTATGGCGATTTAGTGACTGATACCGATACTCAAATACTGTATATTTTTAGAACCGGCACTACTTGGCTTCTTTGATTATTAGACAGTGCTAGGGTCACGTACATCGATTCACAACGTTTTTACTGTTGTGTTTGCACATAATTTTACTTTTACAGCACTATGGAGTAACTGATGTTTTTAGAAATTTTGGGGGGTATAACTCAAAATAATACAAAAAGAAGAATGATTTCCCAACAAAAACAGTTGAATTTGAAAAAAAAATATGTAAGCACAAGCATCCCCATGCATGCCAGTAGTATATTAATATCTCTGCAATATTGTGATTATTTTACGAAAGACTTCAGTCTCGGTCACAAGATACCAAAAGTACAATGTTGTCAAAGATAATCTAAAGATTTACAACAAAAAAAATTGATAAAAACATTTGACAACTGAAGCAGGATTACTATGAAACGCAATTTAACGGATACAAAAGCGATATTAAAAAGACTTGAAAAAACATGAAAAGTATTCTTCAAATTAATAAGAGCGAAAAGGAACTGCCTCTTCTCTTCGAAATTGATAATGTGGGCATTAATGATAAATATGAAATTGCCGAACGCTTCAATATCTTTTTCACGGGCATCGGCCCAAATTAACTGCTACAAATTAACAGACTGAAGCAATGTGCGTCACTACCAATTTTACTTAACGGAAAATATTGAACATACAGTTAACTTGTACTGATATCTGACTCCGTGATTATAAATCTTATGAAGGCTTTTAAGCCAAAGACTGGAAATGGTCATGGCCAACTATCTATGAAGCTGATCAAGAGTGCATGCATCCTTCTGTTAAAAAAAAAAAGAAAAAAGGGCTCTTATTGTCGATCATACAAGGCGCCCAGAGTCAAATTTTTGGTAAATTACGCACCAGTGCCCATAGTTTACATATTATATAGAAACTGGCAGGCGTTTTATAAAACGCCTAGCTGTCACTCTAACTTACCTGCATGAGATTTTGTGCACTGTGCTCTTTGCAGACTGTTGAAAACGTGGGGGCATATCATGATTGACTGCCCATAGTACTTGCAGGAGAGAAATGTTCTTTTCAACAATCTGATCAGAAGAAGATAAATTCTGAATTCTGATGTCCCACAAGAAAGGTGGCACAGAAATCTCTAGACATGTCATAAATTTCATAAGCTCATCTTTTTCTGAAAAGGAATGGAAAACTATTTCCATCATAATAATATGAGCAATTGCTTTTCTAGTACATCCGTTAGGCTGTTTGCGTTAGGTACTTGGCTTGTCCTGACCCCTCTGGGTAGAACTTTCTTGACATAAACCAGAACAGCATATACATGGTATGGTATGATCACACAACAAAATAAGTACAAGTAAATTATAATTAACAGCAAAGCAACGAAATATCACCACTTTTAAATTTTTCAATGCCCTTAATTAGCATAATTTGAAATCATACCTTTCAGTTACTCACTTAATGTACATTATATTGGTAGGTGTCACAAACCAGTACATGCATATTGAAATTTGTCTATCTGCAATAGTTTGGAAGATATGGAGCTTTTAAAATTTTAATTGTGCCTAACTTGCATAATTTTAAACATCATGATTTTTAAGAATTTAATTGTGCCAAACTTGCATAATTTTAAACGTCCAGGGCTTTTCCAAACGATGTGGTATGTACAATTTCATTGGCAGGGCAGTCACCATGAGCATGGAGAGTTTGGTTATTTTCGGAATAATAGTGTCCGAGAAAAACTCCGGACAAATTTGGTCGTGAAGAAAGAAAGAAAGAAAGAAAGAAAGAGAGAGAGAGAGAGAGAGAGAGAGAGAGAGAGAGAGAGAGAGAGAGAGAGAGAGAGAGAGAGAGAGAGAGAGAGAGAGAGAGAAAGATGGAAAAGAAAGAAAGAAAGATGGAAAAGAAAGAAAGATGGGAAAGAAAGAAAGAAAGATGGAAAAGAAAGAAAGATGGGAAAGAAAGAAAGAAAAACAAAGTGCCTGGGTTCGCACCCAGGCAAGGTTGCCTGTCAGATGCACCTTAAAGTTTAGTCCCTTGTTCTTCCGACAGATGGCACTGGCCTCCTGTGCGTGTGGCGTGGATAAATTTGGTGCGGCATTCTTTTGTGCTCTAATTTTAGTAATGATTGATGTAGTCTGGATATATATATCAATAGCATATTGAATTAGTATTTATTCTTTGTTTATTCATTCTGTCTCTCTCTATGTATGTCCACGCTGTATGTTCATATGTATTGAATGATTGCAATAATTTAATAAATAAATATATAAACATCTGGTGGCCACACAGCGGCAGTGTGCCACATAAATACTAGAGTAGAGCACATGGGATGGGTTCTCGTGTCCCACGTGTAAATGTCTCTCTTCAAAAAGTTCCAAGTCTAAACGCAAATTAGTTGCGCGTCATGGCCCCCACTACAACGACTACAGCCGAAAATTTACGCAAAGAAGGTACAGAACTATTCAAAATGGGCAAATTCACGGAAGCTTTGGCGAAATATGAGTATGCCCTTGTGGTATGTAAACAAAGTAATTCGTCTCCTAAAATGTCCGAGAAGAAGGAAAACAGAAACCTAAAGACGACCACAGAAGCTATCAGCGAGTTAGCCATCATAGAAAGTAACATCTCAGCGACGCATTTGAAGTTGGGGAATGCCGAGGCTGCATTAGAGCACGCACACTGGTTTGTATTGTTAATGTTATCACCTGTCATCTCTTATCTTGATTTGATTTGTTTAAACAACGCAGTGTCCATAAATAGACTTGCACTGGCTGCACACTCGTACTCCAACAATCACTTGCTATTCATACGGCAGTGATTGAATGAATGAACTGAATTACCACTTATCATACATGGAGTATCAGGTGTAGTCACATAAAGTACGAACAACAAAACTACTCAAAACACACTTCCTATCTACAGTAAGTAAGTAGGTCAATTCCACAGCGAAGTTACATTTTCGTCATTTTTTTTTTTTCAAATTTAGTTTTCAAGTTGACTACGAACTCATTCACATGAATGAAATTTGTAATACTTCGACTCTCTGAAATAATGTAAATTTTTGTGACAGCACTTTCCAGTTCAGAGCTGTTGTATTTTCATAATTCAGGGGTTCCTGATAACTTCACTCCCTCCCCCCCCCCCCCCCCCAAAAAAAATCTTGTCTAACTTTTCGCTTCAATGCAGTGATGCTTTTAAGGACAGGTAAGACACCAAACATAAATCCCACTTTACTCAATCCTAGCTCAAAATGTATTTGCATTAGTATAACAAATCATATGTGTGTAATCGTCATACTCCAAAGAATTTATATGTCGCGTATTTAATGTGGTGTCTGTGATGTTGATTGTTGAATAAACAATTGAAAGTTGACTGCAAAGCATCCACCCAATAAATGTCGATATAAGTCACTAATTATTTGTTATAAAATCATAATTACACTGCATCTTAATCCTGACATATTGGCAACAAAAAACAATCCTGCGATTTTTTATGTTTGGTTCAGTTTTTCAGTTATCCATCCTCAAAATTTGACATTTCAATTTTCCCTTTGATCTCCAGGATGTTCATTTTCTTCATTTCATAGAAAATGAATGAAGCAAAATTTTGAAAATCGCTGAACAATTTTTGCAGTTCAGACATTACAGAATCAAAAGGGGTTAACTGGATTAAATTTTGCTGCCCAGTTGTTTTCTTGGAATAACCATGCATTCTTAGGTGGGGCTCTCGTCCTATTATCCTTTCTGAGAAAACAAGTTTCAAAGGCCTTTGATGTTGATCGTTTGCCTCAAAAACAATACCCTTTGCTCAGGTTGAGCTGATATTTGTACTTGTAAAACGTAGTAAACATCATCCCTTAACATTTGTTGAGGTTGTCAATGAATTATTGGCCAATCACATGAAAAAAAAGAGCCTATGAAGTGTGGAAAACATTATTCAGCAATCTGTCAAACGGCGACAGTGACAATCTGGTTTCAAAGCGTGACATCATGGAGGCAGCCCTTCGGGCCTCGTGACCTCAATCCTGACAACGAAAGTTGTGTTGCCTTGCTTTGGTGGGGCAGCCTACAGCCGCTTGTGGTCATTGGACGGATGGCAAGTTTGGTCTTCCGCCCCCTACCTTTTCCTCCCTTTTTTAGAAATAGTGTTTAATTGTATTTGTTCCTATCTGTTTACTTTATGTAGTTAGCTTGTTAGACTTGTCTGTACACTTTACTTATAGCTTGTCAGAAACAAATGATGTCCAACTTTTTCATGACCCCTGGGCACCTCTCCAGACAAACTATATTGTAACAATTAATTTGCCAAGTTATATGTAGGACCTGTATATGTCTGATTGTCATTCCATCTTGCTGTACTGTCCCATCAGTCACGTTTTTTCATAAGTTGTTTTGATTGTGTGCTTATAAATGAGAGATGTTTCTATAGTTCAAAGATTCTGTTCTTGCTATCTACTACTTCGCTCAACTTAGCTGGGTACCGGTACCACACTAATGTTTGGGTTCCCTTCAGTTTATTCTCTTGGGCTATCTTGCCTTTTTGTCCCATAAGTTACAGATATAAGATTGTATGTGATCCAAAAGTGGAATTGAGCAACCAAGAGAGAAGTAACTACAGCTGATGGCAAGTTGAAGGAAAGTATGAAAAGCATATACCTATATCGTACAAAAATAATCAGAAAAATGATAACATAGGCAGTGGGAGAGAATGAAATTAATCTTAGTATGACGTATGTGACTTTTAGCAAAGGTCCCATAAAGTCACACTATGGTTTGTTAATTTTGTTGATATCATTGACTTTCAGTGATATACTATGGAGTTATAGTCCAATTGCTAGCTACCTAGTTTAGATCTACCGTCACACCAGATTTGAGATAAATGTCTCCTTCTTTTGGTAATACTATCAAGCTGTCCACTGTGACTGATGGGGCCAAACAACATTACTGATGGGACAAAATCAAGTCTTGTCTTCCCAAAGAGCCTCATCTGTTCATCTTCACTCATTATATCACATCACTCACAAGGTTTCAATGCAAATCTGTCTTAAGTGGCACATATGGTTGAAGATAAAAGTTGATCACAGCATAAATACCTGGGTCAGAGGGAAAAGTATGTGGCATGAAAGTGTCAGCTTATTCCCATTACTTTGGTCTTACTATGTTGGGTTAGTAGGCAACCATTTAAGAATGGAATGAAAATGAATGATGCAAAATATTGTAGTAAGGGCTCCAGAAAGTGTCTATTTCATTTTTAGTACCATTTGTTTGAGTAAATTACAATAATTTGGAACAGGAAGACTCTTAATATCTTTATAGTTTTCATGGGATAGCATCCCATCAGTCACGTTAGAAAATTAAAAGAATTAGAGGTGGAAGGATGCACCAAGGAGGGTAGAGCTCCTTGGATGCAGATAAGTCTCAAAACTGGTACTAATGCAGAGTTAAACTCAATAGCCAGTAAACAGACTGAAACCTAAAATTATATCACTCAAATTGAGGTAGTAATCACAACTTTTACATACGATGTCAAAAAGGATTGTCCAAAAATGTCCCATAAGTCACAATAGGATTCTAAAAGCTCTCACTCAACCAGGAGTCAAATTTACTAAAACCTGGTAATTATTTTAGTAGCTTGGTGGATGCCCCTTATGATGTGATGTGTCATAACATTATATTCTTGTTTATGTTTGTGGACACCATGGGAAAGTGTTGATGAAATGTCCAATAAGTCATGGTGGAATTGACCTTTAATAGTTTTATTGATTGACAGAACAATACTCATTCCTGACTCTACAGTACATGTAATTTAGGGCCTGTATTTTTCCATTTTAATGGAAACGGAACGGAATAATGAATTTTTGTTACCTCCGAAACGGAATTTGCTGTTTTGCCTTAATGTGTTTTACATGCAAAGAGAACTACTGAAACGGAATTGGAAATTTCTGGCTGGTGAAATGGAATTTCTAGTTTTTTGAAAGGGAAAAATACAAGCCCTAGTAATTAAGTAAATATTTTATTGACAAGCTCAAGGTCAATATTGACCTATGTGTCATACATTACATACAGTACAATTCATACAGACACCACTGCAATGCAATACAGACAACAAGTGCATACAGCATATAATACAATCAGACACACTTACTACAGTGCAATGCCAGCATGACCTACATGTAGGTATAGAACTGAACCGATGCCAGATATATCTTGATTATTGTGTTTTATATATATATATATATATATATTGATTGTTGTATTGTGTATGTGACATATACATGTACATGTAGGTCAATATTGACCTCTTTTTGTCAGTATTATTATTATTATCATTATTATTATTATTATTGTTGTTGTTGTTCTTATTATTATGTCTCCCGGTGGAAGCAGGGGACATATTGGTTTAGTGCCCGCTTCTTCTTCTTCTTCTTTCTCTTCTTTCTCTTCTTCTTCTTCTTCTCTCTTCTTCTTCTTCTTCTTCTTCTTCTTCTTCTTCTCTTTCTTCTTCTTCTTCTTCTTCTTCTTCTTCTTCTTCTTCTTCTTCTTCTTCTTCTTCTTCTTCTTCTTCTTCTTCTTCTTCTTCTTCTTCTTCTTCTTCTTCTTCTTCTTCTTCTTCTTCTTCTTCTTCTTCTTCTTCTTCTTCTTCTTCTTCTTCTTCTTCTTCTTCTTCTTCCTTCTCTTCTTCTTCTTCTTCTTCTTCTTCTTCTTCTTCTTCTTCTTCTTCTTCTTCTTCTTCTTCTTCTTCTTCTTCTTCTTCTTCTTCTTCTTCTTCTTCTTCTTCTTCTTCTTCTTCTTCTTCTTCTTCTTCTTCTTCTTCTTCTTCTTCTTCTTCTTCTTCTTCTTCTTCTTCTTCTTCTTCTTCTTCTTCTTCTTCTTCTTCTTCTTCTTCTTGGTTTCCGTGCGATAAGTCTTGAAGGACTCGACAGAATTTGATGAAACTTGGTAGGATTATGTATCTAGGCAAGACCTAGGTTGGAATTGTATTTGGGTGACCTTGACCTAATTTTCAAGGGTCACAGGGTCACTTATGTGAAATTGTTTTCCGTGCGATAAGTCATGAAGAACTTGATGGATTTGATGAAACTTGGTAGGATTATGTATCTAGGCAAGACCTAGGTGGGGATAGTATTTGGATGACCTTGAGGGAATTCTCAAGGTCACAGGGTCACTTATGTGAAATTGGTTTCCGTGCGATAA